>JARHVA010000487.1:0-182500 GCA_037957365.1 Torreya grandis
CAAAAATTTAAAAAATGTGTGATTCACATTTAAATATGTCAAATAGTATATATATGTATGCAAATTATGTCATAATGGCATAAAAAATAGGACATATATCGAGATAAAATCTAGACTGGATAAAATGTACATATATAAAATGTGCCATATAGGCATAAAATGTGGGCCATATCAGCATACAAAATATATTTTACCTATAATTAGGCCCCTAACACAATAACTAGCTCTCCTAATCATCATTGCCTCTACATAAATTGTGCTTCCTCACCATTTATGTAGAACCAAGGGTGTTGCATGACTCATTACGAGGAGAAACTCTCCTCTTAGCATGTGAAGTATCAAATGTCTCTTCCACAACCTAAAAAAATTATGGCATACGCACTATAGAGATGGATTAAAAAGATGGTTAGATCAAGCATTAGTCATGAAATCTTAAGAAAATTTCATAAGAATAAAAAATTTAGCCATTCAATGGGGTTTGAAAATTATAATAAAGAGCAATTGAAAGAAAACATATATACATTACCTTCCCAAGATCATCCCACCATCCATAAGCAGCTCAAAACATGTTTTCCCCCATGATTTGGAGTTCTTATCTTCATCAATGATGAATTTTTTTCTCCTCCATCATCTTAATATCACCAACTAAGTTAGGCTAATGATATGAAAATCAATGCTATGCCTATCAATGAAGCTATCTGATTAAAAATTAAACATAATAATCAACACAAAGAAATGATTTATGGAGAGAATTTTTCATAAGAAGTTTACACAAATGAAGCTTAATCAAAGTGTTCTTGGCCTTTCTATTTATAAGTTTTTGGATTTAGTTAGGATCAACCATAACATGCATCTTGAGATCAAGATGTGTGTCCATGGATTAATACAATATTCCATAATTAATCTATAAATATCCTCATAAATATTTGGTAGAAAGGGGAATTAAAGAGGCATGGGAAGCCATAATCATGATATTTGTTGTATTTATGGATCATGGATGCCACCCCATTGATCATGTCATTTGATGATGTAGATAATAAGAATCAATTTCCAATAAAGAAATATTCAATAAATTCCATGCAATTCTTACTTAAGCTCATAATTTGGTTTAATTTGCCTAAGTAAGATTAATCATTTTTAGTTCAATTCTTTAGAAATTTGTGCACATTTAATCAAACTAGTCAGAATATCATATTACTGGGTCATAATTTGACTAGAGAGGAATTAGAACATGAGGTTAGTTTTATATGAATCAATATCCCATTTAGAATGTTTTCAACACAAAATAACACATGCACATGCCATGTGCCTTAGAATATGGAGAAAAGAGCTATCTAGAGCACCAAAATCCACTTTCATCATTTTGAATTGAAATGATTTGAGAAAAGTTAATAATCACATAAAATGCATTGCCCCATTTAAGGATACATTGGCCTAAATTGACACTTGTATATGACAAGCTTGAATTATTTAGCGTATTTAAGTGATTTTGGCCTAAATTGTGTATTTTCACAAATTTTGAGTAAGATTAATAATTTCAACACAATGGTGTTAGGAATTGGATGTTTACATTTTACATTTATTTAAGGAGTATTGAGACATTTAGGTGAAGTAATATATTTTTAAATAAAAGACTTGTCAAGAAGAATTGGAAGGAAATGACCCATGTTGCCCCCTTGAGAGGACATACTAGGATGAAAGATAAGGATGGACTCTCAAAAAGAGAGAGAAAGTGAGATTAATCTATGGAATAGATTAAAACTAGATGATTTAATGCTTGCATGAATTGTTGGAAGAAGAAAATCAAATAAGTAAGATTGCATAGGATATTCCTTGAATATTTGTGCATTATATATGTAATTGTTGGCTTGCATATTTTGTCTTATCCTCTCACCTTGTGAAAGGATAGAATATGAATAGTCTCCTCGTTTTGGTGTGAATGCGAATAATTTGAATAGTCATGTACTATAATGACTATATATGCATGATTATATGAAGAAGTTTATGAACTTTTATTGAGATCAATATAGACTTTATGGTTTATGGTTACATGTAGCATTTCTTGTGTTTTTCTTTGTATGTGCTATCATGTTTAATGTTTGGTATAGTCTTATATTAATTAATCTAAATTCTATACAAACCTAAAAAGACTTTAGTATTTCTTGTTCCCTTCTAATCACACAAATAATTCATTTCTATAATTCTCCTATCAATCATAAAGTCCTCTATACCATCCTACGTAAAACTAATAAAACTTAGCTATTTTCATCCTTAGCATGTTATGGTAAACTAAGAACCTCTGCTAACAATGGTGTGATGAGCATAGAAAACTCTTTCAGGAGAAAACTATGCTAAGATGGTTACTAAGATAATGAGATATTGAAACCTGGTTAGACCATAAAATATGGCACTTCACAAAATAAGAATCCAACAGGATGAGTCTTACCATGAGTGAAATAATTCAAGAACATATATATGATAAAATATATGAAATTTTTTAGTGTGAACTACCTAAATTGTTGGCTAATTGGTTGACAATATTAAATTACTACTAATTCTATCCTAGAGTGGAATAGGTTATTATTTGGATTGAGGAAAATAAAGACCAATTGGTGAAACTAGAAACTAATTGGATAAGAGTGATAGAATACTGGGTTGCACCACTATAGATAGATACATTATGGAGTTTTAAGACAAGGCTATATTGATTTCAAAGCTACACAAGACCACTTTGTTTGAGGAATTAGAGGGAAATGTTGACAGTGACTACCTCTCCTATTGAATATGTTGGTGGTGTAAAAATCCATGGTGCCTACTCCAACAAATATGGAGTAATCACTTTAGGCATATGGGGATGTGTGCATATGATGGTAAATGATGGGTAGATGAGTGACTAGAGCTTGATCCTAAATCTAGAATGGAGATGAGAGGCAAGAAGAGTCAAAAGAAAACTTTGGATTTAGAAAGAGAACTATGATAATAAAATAGATGGAACAAACAGATGAATACCTTAGTAGCTGTGAATAGAAGTAAGAATAGTAGTAGAATAGATGATGATCGAGTGCACATAACTAATGAGAGAGATGATGAGTGTAGGCTGAAGAAATAGGATGATGTAGGATGTTAGGAAAAAGAATGATAATATGAATAATGAGTAGAATAAGAGACATGTGAAGAGGAAAATGAGAGTAGTGTAGGAGTATAACAGATAAAAGTAAACATAGCTACAAGAAATGGTATTGACATGGGAATAAGAATTAAAAAAATAAACAAAATTTAGTTATAGGTTAATTACATGCTCAATTCTAATAGTGAAATAAGTTAGTAGAAAGGATTATTCACTAGAAGTATACACATCCTCATAACCTAATTTTATATATCCTAGTAGAAGATTTCAGCCAACTGAGTAGGAGGAGAAGAGTTGGAAAAAACCATTTTCAAAGCATGTGAATTGATGGGGCATGTAAATTAAAACAAAATAAATTAGGAAAGCTTTGAAGTATATATGATTTGTTGAAATTGAGCAACAACAAGAAAGAAGCATAGATAAGCAGAGTGCCCACAAAAATTACTTTGGTGTGCAGAGTAATACTCAGGTAGGAGCACTTAGGACATAGTTAATTTAAATAAAAGATACATAGAAGACTCCATATATACCAATCACTATGTTAAATAATTTGGGAGGATTCTTAAATATGATAATTTATGATCGGTCTATGAACCCTAAATAATACCTGCTAACTTGCAAAATGAAGTGGCAAGTTAAGGGTCTCATTGATGAAAATTTATAAAAAATGTGAATTAGTAGGGGCTCTAACTAGGAGAGTACTGGAATTCATATATAAAAGAGATATCCAAAATATAAGCCTAAAATATGTGCGAGACAAGCTAATCATATAATTTAAAATTAATAAATGCACTTACTAGATAATATAGGACTTGAAAGAGATTAGGTAGAAGTCTAGAGAGTTAGTTTGTGACTATGATCACAGAGTTTGCAATGTAATGAATAAATTAGAATTTACTTTAATAGATAAAGATAAAATAACTTGGTTTGTTGAAGGGTTATGAGGAAGGATTTGGTTTGCCACTACACAAACCCAATACAAGACAAAATTAGATGCCAGAGTTATTGCATTACATGTCAAACAAATCAAAGATTATATAAAAGCCCTTGTTGCTAACTCCAAATTTTAAAAAACATTGTACGATTTCATGAAAATAATGGAGTAGTATCATGAGGTAGAAAATCCTAAATTAAACCTATGGTGTACAGAGTGTGGAAAAAGGGACACCACTAAAATGATTGTCCTAAAGTAAAGATAGAATTTTTTAAACTTTGCCTAGTAGTAGGGTATGCTATGACATAATGCCATCTTCTTCAACAATATATCAAAAATCCTTTGAATCAATACTTTAATTTTTGCAAATCAACTAACCATGATAAAAATAATTGTAGAGCATTTCAGGAATTGAAAGAGGGCATCTCTATAAATTTTTATGCCATTGCAATATATCAAATCTCCTCGATGAAGTAGATAATCCCAATCCCAAAGGTTGATAAGATTTGTGTAATCCAAATAGATCTATAATGGATTCCATGTTCACCATAGTACCAGTCTCATGGTCTAGCTAGATAGACCCCTTCTTCACTGATCTGGACACCTCCCTCCCCCCAATACTAGTATACAACACCATGGAGTTTTATAATGCAACCACAACAATCAAATTGGACTCCAACTATATAACACCAATTTAGTATGGGAGATAATAACCAACTGTATCAATAATGGAACTCTACATAACCACATGGAATATATCAAGGGGGGTATCAATCTAATAGAGGAGGAACTTGAGGTAGTTATAGAGGAATATACCAAGGTGGTAGAAGAAACAACTATAAGTGGCCTCCCATATAATTCTATATATACAAAGAGTAAAATTATGTCTAGCATAATTGCCCAAAGAATCCACAGAGATAGTCATATTACACATATTGTAGAGTATCCAATCTACATGATAAAAAGGATTGCCCTATTCTTGAGAAGTAGAATAAGGACAAAGCTATCTAGAATGTAAATATGGTAAGTACAAAACCTAAATAAAATGCATTTCTAAATGTTGTGATATGGTAGAAACATGCTAAAAAAAGATTACCTCCATTTGAGATTCCTTAGGACCAAGGCATTAGAAAAGTTAGCCAGGATAAATACCTATATCTATCGATAGAAATTAGTCTTATGAATGAAGCTACATAGCTACTAAAAAATATTCAACTATAGGAAAATATTGATGGTGATGGTGCAGCATTTGATGCACATATGTATGACTAAATTATATGCATCATATGAAAAGATGGAGTTCTTACTATGCTCATAGACCTACTAAGACTTTTGAGTAATTTGCACAATGAAGACATATCATTAAATATCATGAATCTACTCCATAATCTTTTGGAATGTGCGTAGCATGGCTATCAAAAGACAAAAAAATTGGTTTGGTATGTTAAGATGAAGAAACCATGGGATGTTGATGTGAGGATTGATATTGAGGTTGCTAGATATGAGACCCCAAATGTTTTTTTGACTTTGATATAATAGTAAATATGATACCTAGATCCACATGGGAAGTGATTGGACAACCATCCCTTAGTTATATCTTAGTAACTCTGAGTTTAGTTAACTACAAAAAAATTTGATCCTATTGGCAGAGTGAAGGATGTTGAGATCAAAGTCATAGAATTGTCTCTATGAGAAGACTTTGTGGTCATAAACATGAAAATTGAAGCAATGCATTACCCTATACTAATATAAAATAAATGTGTGTATGATGTTCAGATAATTATCAAGATAATACAAAACTAGCTCAAGGCACATCAAGGTGATAAGGTTATGGTCATTTCCCTCAACAGAGTACACAAGCTGTATATATTTTTATTGAAATAGACTCTCCTTATGTTTCAAAAGAAAATAGCTGGAGGAAGGTTAATACTGAGGAGAATCCAAATGCTCTACACATAGCACAATGCAGTTTTATATACTAGCATGCAAAACCCCAAGTTCAGTCACTACTCACTCAACAATTGAACACATCAGAACAATGGAGACTAAAACCAGTAATTACGTAGCCTATTGTAAATTAGTTTGTTATTGAAGATTGTTCTTCCATGTCTATAAAATCTCCCGCTCCCTCAAAATTTGATTTCCTATATCAATATGATGATCACATGTAAGACTACATAGAACTAACACGAGAAAGCACTTTGCCCTATGAAGTGGCTTCATCTGTGTTTTATTGTACATAGAATATTGGGGTTTTTTTCCTAATTAAATAAATAGGTTTGAACAAGATAAATCAATGAATAATATTCTAGAATTAAGCTATTGATTTATATAAATAGATTGGTATTTTTTATTTTTTAAATATAGTAGGAAGTGAGAGAAAATAGAACTTAGCTTATTTTAAATGATCCAGACTGACACAAGGTCTAATACTAGAGTAAGACTAAGAAACAATCAAGAATAGGTTCCTATTTTTTTTTTTAGATTGGACAGGAGTGTCAAAAGTGGACACCTTGCTATTTGATGTTGTAGTCTTTTTTTTATGCTATTATCTAGGTGGTATGAGATTTTTAGGTTCTATTTGATATGCCTGTGTTACCCTGTCTATGAAATTTCGAGACCTAAAAGTCTACAAATCTCATTGTGCATCTATTTTAAATACTTAAAGCCATAATATCTCTCTATCCTTGAACTTGAATATAAACTTGGGGAAATAAGAGAGGGGTTAGTGTGTAAAGGATACATTAGACGCACTTCACACCCCATGTGTGGGAATGTTTCCTACATACCAATACTTTGAAGAGGGATCAAGCTAATGTAGATCTCCTATTGAAATGCTTGGTGTAATTGTGTAAAATGAATGCAACTAGATGCAAAATTGGATGTAATTTTGGATGGCTAGGGACTGATGTGAATGTTTGAATAGGTTTTAAATTATCTTGGAGGGTTGTATGTAGAGAATAGGGAAGAGTGCTTAGTGTACTTGATTGTATTCTTGCTTCTTTCCTATAAATGAGTGTCAAACCTTATAAATGGACTTTGAATGGCCTTTTATATGGAAACTAATGATCATGGATTAAATGAATTCATGTGAGGCTGATAAGGAAAAAGATAAGGATCTGAAAGAATTTGACTGTTGGGACCAAAAATAAACTTGGACAATAATGCCAGAAATAAGACACCCTAAATTTTAATGCTTCTATCTAAGTTGAGCAATGTTGTCCTAAGGGGATGAGAGCTGGGGGGATGGATCTAGGCTTAAAAATGCTACCTAGGTCTAAAAGAGCTAAGTCTAGAAAGTTTTAGATGATTGGGAATTAGTGAAAGAATAGCCTAGAAGGGTTATGTGAACAAGAAGGAGGACCTATGGATTGGGTGTCATTAGCCAAGCTTAAGTCATCTAATTTCATATTTTACATGAATATATTTTCCCTTCCTTTATTCCAGTGATGTATCAAAGTTAAATACTACGATAAAGGAAATTAAAAAGCATACCTGAACTTACTTGTTAAGGGAGATGCTCATGAAGTTGTGTGATTTTGGATGTGCATAAAGAGAGAGCATGTTGTGTAGTGTGAATCTACAAATGAAAACATAAAGTAGATTAGTTCCTAATAGATATGTTATATCTAAAATAAGAATGTACAAAATTTGAGTAAGAGAGAAAAGAAGAGAAAGGAACGAATAGACCTCACCAAGTACGTGAACCAATGCAAAACCTATTGTGATGCTAGGTATGTGTTGAATCAAAAGTAATATCATGAACAGAGATAAATGCTCAATTCCCCAAGATTGGATCAAGAATGAAAAGGTTGGCCCTTTGGATCCATCATCACCAACTACGTGAAGCTAGGTGGTCATGTATGTGTTGATTGATGTTTGGATTGTGTGTCTAATCCCTCTGAATAGGTGACTCAAGAATACAAAGGCTAGCTAGTCCTTTGGCTCCATTTTTACCCTATGAAGTGCAGCTATGAAGTGATATCAATATAGAATATATGTCATATGATATGGCTCATGGATCTCATGGATGTTTTGGAAATCTGATAGTGTGGTGTAAATAGCCTAAATGTATACTAGAAACTAGGCCACTCTTGGCCATTTCAAAAGATAGAGGTTAGGCTTGTATGAAAGCCACTCTGAAATTGATATACTAGGCTTATGTGAAAACAAAAGAAAAAACTTGATTACTCATAAAGTTAAACTGATATGAAAGTTTAACTTAAAATTTATTCTAACCACTTACAGATGGAGTAAGGAATGCAACTGTTGAAAATGCCTAAAATAAATTAAATTAGGAAATAAACTAAGATCAATGTGCCATGCACATTGCTCCCAATCACTAATGTTTGTAACATGGATTCTAATATGGAAGTTATGCCAACTTCCTAATCTAAACTAAAAGTGAGAACCATCATGTTGCACATGATAACCCCCTGTATCTGGATTCTCTGAGAAAATTGTATTAAAACTACTGATTCTGACTAATCTATAAGTGTAAAAACTATTATTGAACTAAATTTTTGCCTATTTATAGAAAACTTGAGTGTTTTTATACCTATACAAGAGCACTAAAATGTGGACACCCCTATGTTTGGTGCTACTGTCCCTTTTTGGCTCTACTTCTTGTGCAAAAAATGGTTGTTGATCTAAAACTTTCACTATTTTTTACTCTATTCTAACTGGTTTGACCTCTAGATTTTGTATTGAGTGATTTGAATGCTATTGTTTCAAAGGTTAGGATATTTTGATCTCTATGAAAAAACCTCTATTTGATGACCCCTCTTCTAAGGGTATGAATGATGAATGTATAATGACTACCCTTAGAAGAAAAGAGTCCTGCAAGATGTTTTTAAACTATAGAGATATATGATATAGCATTGATATTTGATAAGATATTTTTAGATATAGAAATGTTTATATTGATAGATTATTAGATCAATAGGGGTATGCCTAGATAGATATAACAATGTGAAATCATGTGCAATGTACTGAACTAGAATTGGAAATGTTAGATATTAGATGTTAGTAGTTAGTTAGAGGGATGGATCATGATGTCCATCATGGCATCCAAGAAATCAATGGAAATACATGATATGGATCATGGCATTACACACATTGAGAAGCAAACAAGTACTAAAGAAAATAATCAAGAAGTAAAAAGCATACAGGGATGGCCAAGGGCCCATGCAAATAAGGGACATGGGCACATGTCACTCAAACCAGAAAGCAAGCATATAAGGCATATTCAAATGCCACATACATATACAACTAAAGCAAGCAATATTGGTACATGTCCATAAACACATAAAAGATTACAAGCAAAGGACATTGGAAAATGTCCTAAAGAACATACAAGAAGCAAAATTAGAACTGGAAGTGAAATCACACAAGCTACAGTAAGAAAAAAATGAAAACAAGTAAATTGGAAATACAAACACATCTAACTAATCAAAGCAAGAAGTGAAAGTATGAAAAACATGTGTAGTACATAACTAGGTATATACTAAGAGATATATAAGTGCTAGATATTAGTAGAATGTTGATATAGTAATCTATGTAATCTAGTAAAGAATGTACATCAACATGATAACTTAGAGTGTGTAGTGTAGGAATAACATAATTTGGATTTTGTAGTCATGTAAAAGATGCCCCTAGTGGGTGTGTATATCCTTGTGTGTCTCAAATTTAGAAATTAGAGTTCCCCATCAATGAGTAGAATTAAGCAATCAAGTTGTTATATGTTACTACACACACTCAAAGAAGATCAATGAAGCATGGTAATGTATAAAATTTACATATAATAGTATGCAACATCAAATGTAAGTCCTATCATGATAGTAGTAATGTAAAGCATGGATGATGCATACAATCAAATTGTTTTTGTTATTTTTGATATATTTGAAATTTTTATATTTTGATTAAAATAAGCTACGTATAATAAATTGGTAAGAAATGATACTAACTGATGAGTCTCAGATGAGACTCCCTATCATAGTGTCCTATATCGAATAACTAAATTGTGCATGATCATGAGGAAAGATTGTATGTCTAAGATTGTGAAGCTAAAATATGTGTGCATTGTAACTAATCTAAAATCTATGAAGTGTAAATTAGATGTGGGGTTTCTATAAAACTCTAATAAATGGATGTAACTATAGGGTTTTTAGGGACCCATATAGAAGTAGAAAAATCTCTTTGAACATGTTCTCTCTATGTAGCTATATGACACCTCAATGTAACTGATCTAGGTGTGAACACTATCGTTGGAAGCTATCTATAATCTTGAAATTATGGGGGTGTATGAACCCTCTATACTAGTGATGGATGCAACAACTATGGCTAAATCTAAAGTGGAAGTGGAACTAAAATTGGAAAAGAAGCTAAAGCAGGTGGAAGAACAAAAGCTGGTGACTATAAGTTGGTAGATGGCTCTAAAGTGGGGAGTGGTGAATCATAAAGAACTCTAATAATTATGATAAATTTATTATCATGAATTAACTTCATGCATCTATGAAATGTAGAAGGTACTGCCCTATGTTTCGAAATCCATGGTCAACGAAGTAGTATGTCAAAAACTCTTGCATTGGGAGCTATAGTGAATGGTGTTGCCACATGTATAGGGCCAAACTATAGTGGAAGTACTATCTCACCCAATGAACTATGTATATTCCCACTAAAATCACTGATAACTATGTTTTTTAGAGTGATATCATACTCTGAATAACTTAAATACTATAGTAGTGTCCAGGTGCACATGTTAAGGTTAGAACCATTGTCAATAAGTACATTGCGAATAAGTTGATTATGAATATGTGCTCTAATAAAAAGTGCATTATAACCTATATTATCCTCCACAATCTATCAAAGGGTGTGCTCTGATAAAAAATATATCAAAGGCTTGGCTATAACTCTGGACTCATACACACCGATCATACCTCTCAAAGGATGTGCTTCAAAAACTGAAGGTGCCTTGTATGTAGCTGGTGGAGGATGTGTATGGTATGTATGTTGAACACCTGATGTATCCTATTTTTCCTATTTAGAATGTTATGGAAGTGGATTTGAGAATATTTTTAAATCTTTATCTTGTGTTGGCTTTGCCTTTGGAGGCTCAACTGAAGTTCCCAGATCAAGTAGATTATCATCTATCAAGTCATGTATCTTATGTCTCAAACTAATGCATTTGTTTGTTGTGTGGCCTAATTCCCTATGAAGTTCAAAAAATGCATGATAATCATATCCTCATGGAAGAGTCTTGCTAGATATGCTTCTTAGATAGGAGAGAAAGAGAGATGTGATGTTACATTCCAATAACTACTGTAAAGCCTTGGCTAGAGAAATTGGTAGATTGGTAAATGCATGATGAGGTGGTGCTAATAAAACTATGAGCTGAGAGGGTTCTAAAGCTACATTAACTATTGGTTGATTATGATTCTTGTTGTCATTGATTTTGACCTTGTATGGGACTTTTATATTACTCTTGTTGGTTATGTCTGAGATACTTGAATACCTAAGTTTGCCCATTGAAATTAGCTTGACTTCTCTTCCCTCAAGTGTATGACATAATTTGATGAGTGAAGATAATATTTTTAGCATAATAGATTCATGCAATATGGAAGAAGACTCTATTCGATTATGTCTTATAGCTCTTGATTAGCCATGAGGCTAGTTAGATTAGCCAAAATTGTCTTGTATCTAAGAGCATAATCCATGAGGGGCTCATTTGATCTTTGTTTATACTATGTAATATGTGCATAAGAAACCCTATCCCCAATGTTCATACTAAAATGTGCTAGGAACATGTTTTCTAAAGGATTAAATGCAGTGAGTGATTGATTTGATAGACTATAAAACCATTATAATGCATAATCCTTTAGACTTCATGGAAATAGATTAGTAAGTATCCAATCATTGGGTACATAGTCCAAGCATGTTACATGAAAAGATCTCAAATGTGTGTCTATATCACCCTTACCATCATATAGAGTGAGCTTGGGTTAAACAAAACCTGGTGGCAATGGAGTAGAAGTAATGTGACATGCCAATGGTGTATATAGTAAAGCAAAAGAATCTAATGCCTATGTTTGTCTAGAGAACCTTGCTCTAGATGTTTCACCTTGGATTGAAGAGATCTTATCTCTTGCACAAGGGCTACCACATCAAGAGATAGGGATGTACTAGTTGTATCTAGTGGCATAGAAGAAGGTTGGGCTACTATAGGGGGTTGTTGAGACATAGTTGCCACTGTAGTGTCATTTACAACTAGTTTCTTTGTGTTTTGAGAAGGTTGACTGTTATTAATTTTTTTTTATTTCTATTATAGAATTCTAAGCATGTCATCTTGAATATATAGATGTTTGGTTAAGAGCTCTTGAAGGTTTCCTTTATCAGTTTCATCAAGTATATTGGGCTAGTGTTAAAGTAGGAAAACAGTGTGAAGATTATTTTTCAATAAGTTGTAATAAGTAATATACTAAAAAAGGAAAGTATTGAATATAAGAAACTCAAATTCTAAACAATAGTTAATTGGAATTTATGCAAAAAGGATACTCAGTGTACTAATGTGTAAGGTGATACCTCAAGAAGCAAATGGGTGCTAGTATATACAACTAAAGATTTTTCAAAAATATTTTTGAAAAATACTAAGAATTTTTTATTTTGAAATTGATTTTTTGAGTTTGATATGTGACTAAATTTTTAGAAAATGATTTGAACAGTATTGAAAAATAGATGGGAGTTTAGTTGATGAAACTAGGGTTTTGAATAGTTTTTTTCAAAATTAGTGTAATAATTTGAAAAGTTTAGATAAAATTTGTAGAATTTTTCTTGAAATATTTAGGAAAAAATAGAAAATATTTATAAAATTAGCAATATATTTTTCCTAATGTTTGAAAAGTGTTTGCATGCAAAAAGGAACTAGTATGTGCAAACTAGGGTTTAAAAAAAAGTTGTGATAATTTTGAAATTAATTTATAGATTTATAATTTTTAAATATAGAAAACATAGGAAAATATGGCAAAAAATTAAAAAATAATTATCCCTAGGGTTTTTAGGGTTTTTGTGCAAAATTTGAAGTAAGTCAGGTCACCAAATATTTTATTATTTTTAGAATATTAGAGTTTTATTCTTAATTAAATAAATAGGTCTGAGTAAGATAAATCAATGAATAATATGTAGGAATTAAGCTACTGATTTTTATAAATATATTTGTATTTTGAATTTTCTAAATATAGTAGGAAGTGAGAGAAAATAGAACTTAGCTTAATCTGAATGATCTAGACTGAGACAAGGTCTAATACTAGAGGAGCAGAACTAGGAAATAGTTGGGAATAGGTTCCTAAAATTCATTTATATATTTGATAGGAGTTCCAAAAGTGGACACCCTACTATCTAGCACTGTAATCTTTTTTTGACATTGTTTTCTAAGTGGTATGAGCTTTCTATGTTCTGTTCGGTATGCTTGTGTTACCTTGTTTGTGAAATTTTGAGGCTTGAAAGCCTATAGAGCTCATCGTGCATTTACTTTAAATATTAAAATACCTAGGAGCTCTCTATGCTTAAACTTGAATAGAAAATTGGGTAAATAAGAGAGGGGTAAGTGTGTAAAGGATACATTGGATGCACTTCACACCCCATGTGTGGGTACACTGCCTACATATTAATACTCCAAAGAAGGATCAAGTTAATGTAGTTATCCCATTGAAATGCTTGGTGAAATTATGTATATGAATGCAATTAGATGAAAAAATATATGTAATTTTATATGGTTAGGGACTGGTGTGAATTCTTGAAATGATCTCAGAAGGTTGTATGCAGAGAATAGGGAAGAGTGTTTGCATGTACTTGTATTCTTGCTTCTATCCTATAAATGATTGTTAACCCTTCTAAATGGACTTTGAATGGAATTTTATATGGAAACTAATGATCATAGGTTAAATGAATTTGTGTGAGGTCTATAGGGAAAAAGATAAAGATCTAAAAGAATTTGACTATTAGGACCAAAAATGAACTTGGACAACATCGTTGGAGATAGGACACCCTAAGTTTTAGTGCTCCTATCTAGGTTGGGTGCTATTGTCCTAAGGGGATGAATCTAGGATTGAAAGTGCTAATTGGGTCTGAAAGAGCTAAGTTTGAAAGGCTGTAGATGACTAGAAATTAGTGAAAGAATAGCCTAGAAGGGTTGTGTGAGAAAGAAGGAGGACCTATTGATTGGGTGTCATTAGCCAAGCTTAAGTCATCTAATTATATTTTATAGGACTATAATCTATCAATGGTGATTTAAATACTCATCTCTTTAATTGGGCCTATGATGACCATGAACTTCAACCCATGAGGATGGTTTTTGTGAACAAATGTCAACTACCTATATACTATGTAATAGAGGATATCAATGATTTTATATTACATCTGTAAGTTCATATTCTAACCATCGATAAGTGGGTTAGCACTTTGAATTATCCCTTGAAGTGAGTTGCTATATTTTAGTGGAAAACTCATCGAGACAATCAACTATAATATAATGATGTTTGTGAACTCACGATCAATAGATTTAAACTACCATAATTCATT
This sequence comes from Torreya grandis, assembly GCA_037957365.1. Lineage (NCBI taxonomy): Eukaryota > Viridiplantae > Streptophyta > Pinopsida > Cupressales > Taxaceae > Torreya > Torreya grandis. Next base: position 14,637 of record JARHVA010000487.1, read on the forward strand.
TAAATCGACTAGCCATTCTTACAAGGAGAGTAGCCCAAGATGCATGTACAAATGTGTTAAAGTTTGGAATGAGGAATATGTGGCACCCAAGTACTAAGCTCACATTTTTCACTACACACTTGCACCACTCCTTGTAACATGGTACATTCACCAGGAGTGTAGGAGAGAAACTAAGCATTGGGCACAAGTATAGAGTGATTTCATAGAAATTTTTGTCTTTGAATATGAAAATTTGATAGTTCACAATGCATTATAAAAACTTAAGTATTTTTTATGTCATGGGTGTGTGGAATATTTGAGCACTAAAATAGAATTAAATGCATAAAAAAATTCAGCCACGAATCTTAACTTGACACTTCAAAGGTATAAAGCAACTAATCCTAAAGAACAAGTTGTGACATAGCCTTGTTAGCAAATCCAGGATGAGGTAGAAGACATTGAAGATTATGATTCTGATGCTAATTTAGATTTGGATGATCTATTTAAATCTGAGTGACCTTTATAACTGCTCAAGGACACTAACACAACACAAACTCAAGATGATAAGCTATGCAACATCAAAATCCTAGAATAGGAAGGTAGAAGGAAGATTCAAAAATATATGGATGAAGGAAAATGCAATATTTATCAACAACCTCTCAAGAAGCATGTGACTAACATCAGAATAGAGGAGGTTCCAAAGCTCATAAGTGTTGGTGACTATTGGATGAAGACTAAAATGTTGGAATTCCTACAACTTCTTAAGGATTACCAAGATGTTTTTCCCACCAAATTCTCCAAGGTTCAAGGAGTTGATCCATTTCTTAGGGAGATTCACATCAAATTAAAAGAGTGTTGGTGACCGATCAAGAAAAGGCCATATAAAATGAATCCCAATATGAAGCTAAAGGTAAAATCAAAATTGGATAGAATTTAGGACTTAGGGATAATCTATCTAGTTAAAAAAAATTGATTAGGTAAGTCCAATGGTAGTTCAACCCAAGAAGACAAGAGAAATTTGGGTATGTGAGGACTACCACATTTTGAATGATGCCTATGTAAATAATGTTTTCCCAATACCATTTATAGAAGAAATCTTAGAGTTTGTCATAGGGTGCATGGTATATTCATTTATAAATTGGTTTAATGGATACCTTTAGATGCCAATCGCAGAGAAAGATCAATTGAAAACAACATTTGTAATGGATTAGGGTTTGTTTGCATACAAAGTCACTCTATTTGGCCTAAAGAATGCACCTATGGTGTTCTCACATGTAGTGGTCACAACATTTAAGGATTTCATTCATGATTTCCTTGAAGTATGCCTGGATGGTTGGATAGTCTTCTCCTTGTTCAATTACCATTTTTCCAAGCTACACATGATGTTGGAACTATGTTGAGCCTTGTGTATCACTTTAAATTTGAATAAATGCTTATTTTTTACACCTTTTGGTGTTTTACTTATCCATGTTGTTTGTAATGATGACATTTTAGTTGATCAATCTAAAATTGCATTAATATTGAGTATGCTACCACTGGTTAGTTCCACTAAATTGTGCTCTTTTTTTGGGCATATAAGATACTACCAAAAATTCATCAAAGGCTACATAATGATATCATCTCTACTATAAGCCTTACTAGGCAAGAATTCTAAGTTTGTATGAACATATAAATGTTAATAAGATTTTATTGAGCTGAAGTAGTGACTGGTTACTATGCCCATACTTATTTTCTTAGACTGGACTAAGCCATATTATGTACATGTAGACACTTTGAGCATTTCAATTGGTGTTGTACTTACATAGCCTAGATATTGTGCATTGGATCATCCCATCCATTTTGCTAACCAAAAATTATCTGACACAAATAAAATTTATACAACCACCGAACGTGAATCATTGGCAATTATGTTCAAACTTTAAAAAATTTAACACTATCTTTTGGTGACACCAATCAATGTTTTCACAGACCATCAAGCCCTATGATATATGGTCAACAAACCAATGTTAGGAGAATGAATGTCTCACTGGTTGATGTTATTTTAGGAATTTTAATTCCACATAAATGTCAAACTAGGTAGAGAGAATATGGGACTTGACCACCTCAACCATATTCAAAATGGTGAAAATCTTGAAGATCGACGAGAAGATTCACTTGATATGCATCTCTTCCATGTCTCTGTAATCCTTGAAAACTTTGAATGAATTGTTAACTTTCATGAGCAAGGAATCTTCCCTATGTACTTTTAGGAACATGATAAAAATAAATTTGTGACTAGAGCATTGCCCTATACTATCATTAATGGATTGCTATATCACTTGGGAAAGGATGAAGTCCTATGCAGGGTTGTCCTTGAATATGAATGCCCTCAACTCTCAAAGGAAGCTCATCAATGAGTCATAGGAGGATATTTTTTAGGAAAGGTTACAATTATAAAAAATATATAGAGTAGACAATGGTTGCAAAATTTATTCCAAGATGCACATAGAGTTGCATAACATGTGATGTCTACCAATGAGTGGGAAAACCACTTTAGAAAGATGAGATGTCATTACAACCCATACTAGCAAAGCATACATTCAAATAATGGGGTATTGATGTCATTAGACCAATCAACCCACCAAGTAAGCACAACAAGGCTAGGTATATCATCGCTATGATAGATTGTTCACTAAATGGGTTAAAGCTACTGCTAGACCTAACTATGATGTGAAGGATGCAGTGAAGTTCTTATATGAAAATATCATTACTAGGTGTAGATGTTTGATCAAACTAGTTAGCAATAGAATAAATCACTTCCTCAATAATACTATAAAGGCTTTAACTGAAGATTTTATGATTTCCCATCATAAGAGAACTGCCTATCATCCACAGGAAAATAGCCAGGCTAAGACTTCAAATAAGGTATTGGGGAAAATTCCCAATTTTTTTTATGTTAAGTGGGATGATTGGGAAGATCATATTCCTATGATTTTATGGGCATATCGCACAAATCATAAAAGGGATACATGATTTACACCATTTTAGTTAGTGTATGGTCTAGAAGTAGTGATGTCAATGGAATATCTAGTACCCAACCTACACATTGCTATGGTTATGTACTTAGGAGAGTGGGAATCTCTTACTAATCAGCTCCTAGAACTAAATAGGATGGATGATTTTATATGAAGATCACCATGGACATAAAAAATACATAAGCAAAGTTAGAAAACATGACATGATAGGAACCTACATCACAAAGAATTTCATAAAGATCAGCCAGTTTTGTTATATGATAGCTAGTTCAGAGTATTCCAAGGTAAATTGAAAATAAGATGGAAAGGGACTTACATTATACATGATTTAATGCAATAAGAAATGGTAGTTTAAGGAATCTCCTGGGAATCATATTACTAGGGTGAGTAAATGGTTATAGGCTTAAGCCTTACTACCAATAGTCTATTGATCTCATTTCACAAGATGAGTGGGTGCTGAGTAACACCATGTAGATTAGGATTTTCTATTTTTCAAGTTTCTTGTGTGTGTTTTTTTTATGTTTATTTATTTTTATATGATCTCAGTAAAAACATTTGTGAAGTACATAAATCAAGCATCACATGCACCAAGAGTGTATAAGAAGAGCCATGTGTATAGCCAAAAAAGTTAAAGAGGAGAGACTAAAAAATATTAAGTTTGGGAAAGAATTTGAAACATCACATCACCAAGATATCCATTAGATAGCATTCATCCACTAGATATAAATGCAAGAGCCAAGGGTTGATAGATGTGATCTTCCATAAATCAGTGGCTAGTCAACATCAGTAGCTCATACCTCTCATGTGGACACCCAAGGGCATAACAACATAACTCCACACATTCACCAATGATTAATTTCTTTAACGTCTAGATCAAAAATTGATTCACCACATTTGCCATTGCATTCAATATGAGTAGACAGCTAGGCATGGCCTCGATGTGAAAGCTAAGAGGCATGAAATCTATAAAAACTAAGTTTGAACTCCACATTCACATTTCATACTTAGCATATTTTTGAGAGCTATAGCTATCAAGAGCCAAACCATTTCTATTACATAGAGCATTCAAATTTCTTCTCATGCCATCATGGATATTATGTCCCTAATTCAACCTCTATTAGAAGCATAAAAAGAAGACATGGGCATTGGCACGGTACTTCAATAGACAAAATATAGTGATAAAAAACCATTCTAATACCTCACAAAGTTGATCAAAATATCTTTTGACTAAACCATATTGATGCTACATAACTAATCACCCTTGTAGTTCCCCATAGATTCCATAATACAAATGTTGAGCACCTGCTTTGAATGCTAAACTTTAGTGACATGGGTGAAATAGTTCAAGTATTACTTCGATGATATGATTATGGAGCTATCTATTTGGGGTTGAATGAGATGGTTTTTATTAACACATAGGCCATGCCCCAAAATTTGTGCATGTCTATGTGTAAAGATTATTTGTTGGTCTAGAAGACCAAAATACCTCTAATTTTACCATAAGTTTAGGACCAGTATGTGTGATAAAACTAAGGGATCCTCATTGATGAGATTCTAGATGAGCTTGTACACATCCCCATCTAATGCATCACCAAATGATTTTAAAAGACAACTAAGTTGGCTAAATAGATACCTAAGGGAGTTATGGACAACACTCATAGGATGATCCACCAAGGTGAGTAATTCAATTGATCTGAATATCTTTTATAAGAGTTACTTACAAACACTAATAAGTTCCATAATACTCTAAAGTAGACCTTCTAGTATCAGTTCCTCATCCTCCTTTTCTTAATGTAGTGGAAATCTCCTGAGGGGGAAGTGCACCGAGATATGGACTATTGGCTAGCACAATAGTTTTATAACATCATATGGATGAAAGAATAGGGAGCCTTTGCTCATGAGGGAAATTTAAAAGCATGGTGTGAGGAGTGCTTGGATCTCATCACAACACACCCTTGAGGCCCACTATATGTCATCTAGTATCTAAGATAACATGTCAATGTGATGTTATTACCAAAGGGAGTTTTCATTATGATATATAATTTGATGTTCTCACCCTTCAAACCAATTCCATTTTTCATCACAATGGATATGGCATAGGTTGAGGTGGCCAGATAAAAAGAGCATGTAGAAAGGTGAGATTTTTTTTTTCAATCCATACCATCAGGCACATACATTTTTATGGTGAAAACATCAAAATTGGCATATAGTTCACAATAATAGAAGGGGAAGTGCAAAGTATACCCTCATTCAGTGTCACCTCCTCCAAAGCATATAACATACAACATAATAACATGGATAGATGAACTAAAGGTGCCATAAATTATTAGGTCCTACGATCTCATGGAGATGGGAACTGATGCATATGAGGTCTACTAAGTCATGTTGGTAAACATGAATGGGGAATATTACAAGAAGGAATAATAAAAAGACTTCTTTTGGAAGGTGGAACACATGATGCAAATTTAGAATCAAGTTCTGCCAAACTTATGGATAGAACTTTTAGATCATCCATCATCCATAATTATGGATACAATCAAAGAAGAAGAGAAGCAAATTCAACATAAAATGAACTTCTTTTAGCCCTAATTTACACCCATATATGCATGAAATGTCATTTTAATACCCCTAACAAAAATTCTGCTAGAACCACTTATGCGTAGGCCTGAAACTTGATGGGAGAATAAGAGTCTCCACTACTTTGGAGGAATGCACATTTGGTAGATCATTTGTTGAGTAAGAACCATAGTTTGCCCCAAAACTTTTTAAACCACCATGATGTAGGTTAATCATAATAAGCATAAATAAGCAATAGGTACCACATTTAGAGGTGCACCTATATGATTCCCCATCATCACCGCAAGTGCAGGAGGTTGAATAAAGTGCACCGGAGTAGAGCTCAATTGAAGAACAATAGGTTGCAAGAGAAGAAGCTACTTATGTATCTAAACATAGGCATAGGAAGGAAGAAAAGAGGAGAAATAAATAAGAAGAGAAGTACCAGTAGGAAACATAATAAGTTGAGGAAGCAAAGGACTCCAAAAAGGCCAAGGATATAGAGGAGGATTTACAAAAGTCAAAAGAGATGGCCCAACAATCCCAAGAAGCAACCACCACACAACATAAAGCATAAGAGGAGGAGCAGAAGGAAAAAGAAGAAGAGGAAAAATGGAAATAAGATGTAATAATCCAGGTGTAGAAATAGGTAGAAGAAGCTACCAAAATAAGGATGAACATGATGAATTCATATGGTAATAACAAGTGTAATCACAAGCACAAGCCCAAGCTATGCAAGAATAGGAACAAAGGAAGAAATAAGAAGAGAAACAACGAAAGAAGGAAGAACAAGAAAATAAGTAGAAGGAAGAAGAAGATGAGAGGGAGAAAAAAGAGAAAGATGAATCCAAAGAGAAAAAGAGGAAAGAAGAAGAAGAAAAGAATAAGAAGGAAGAAGAAAATAATAAAAGAGAAGAAGAAGAAAAGGAGAAAAAGAAGAGAGAGGAAGAAGAGTGGAAGAAGAAACAAGAGGAAGAGGTGAAACAAAAGATGACTGAGGAAATTTTACATCAAGATAAGTTGGTAGGAGAGGCCACAACACAACACCAATTACCATTCATGATGTAGACACAAACTCAGTAGCCACATCTTCCACTAGGAGATATATGGATTTGGGATGTTATAGTAGTCACTGCTTGGCATACCTCCTTTTCCCTTCTACTAGCCACCATGTCACATCAAGATCCTATAGTAATGATGAGAAAATTGGCCACTCTTATGGTTAGGTAAAAGGCATCTTTGGATGTCTCTCATCTACCCTTGAAGAAATAATTAGAGGGAACAACAATGTTTCAAGTATCTATTGCATAGAAGGTGGCCTCCCTGGAATAAAAGTGAGATCAAACAAAGGATAAGATTGTGAAACTCAAGGCGTAGATGCATTAATTAGTGAATTAAATTGAATATGTTTATCCAACCTTGGCATCTCAAGTTATCGACGAACAAGTCATGTTGGATCATAGCAAGCTGATGGCCCTAATAACACAACTTTTCAAATATTGGTGTGCAACATAGAAACTTCATGCACTTGGAAACCTAGGGTACAATTTGAATAATGAAAACACAACTTTGATCACTCTACTAGAAGAGTACCAAAGTATGTTGGACATCACATCCCTCTAAATCCATTATCTCATAGATAGTCTTCTTGATTGGAAATAATAGCTTGATAGCTCCATGTCCAACTCTAGTGCAGACTTCAACATAGCTATCATATCCCACACAACCATGCATGCTCCAACTACATTGATCAATGAGACATAAATTTCCCTCTAATAGTCCTTCAATGCTATGGATAATGTGTAATATTGCCTTCTTAGTTGGCAATAAGATCCATGATGCAGTGCATTTATAGGGGAATAGGCAAAAAGGCATGCAAAAAAGTTGGAACAACTTAGTGCAAAGATTTAGTTGAAGGTCAATAAGACAAGGGTAGATTTAACTACCACTTGGAATGATCACCTAAAAGAGATAATTGGGAACTACACACCAATGTGCATCTAGATACACATGGTTTAGGAATTTATGTTAAATTGGGATGCATTCAAGACTGACTTGGCTCTATTTTGTAGTGAGTTGACCCCCATGATCAAAGTTTCTATGTGCCTACCACCCTTAGAATTATAGAAAGAGATTACATAGTACATGATTACTCAGGCCAAGGCTAAGGATCCTACCAAGTATCCTTCTTCTACAAAATAACCACCTTCTTCCAGTTGAGTATTGCACACTGCATAATTTTTGAAAAGTTTTGTAAAATTTTGAATAACTTTTTGTATTGGGGATGACTAGTGAGGCAAGTGGGGATAGGTTGAAAACCAATTGAAAACATGAAAGGGTAGTAGGTTAGTATGCTACTTAGTTGAAAAATTGAAAGGGTGGCTAAGTAGTGTGTAAGAGGTGAAAATTGGAAATGGTGCCTTGAGTGATTATTATGACTCTTGTTAGTCTACCCAAATTTTCAAGCTTCTTCCCTCAACGCATAAATAGATGAACTTGCAATGTTGTCTCATGTTGAGACAACACTTTAAGTTAGATAAAATATTGGGAGAAGAAAACTAGATAAGACTACACAGGATATTCCTTGAATATTTATATGATATATATGTAATTGTTAGCTTATATATTTTGTCCTATCCTCTGAGCTTGTGAAAGGATAGAAAATGAACACTCATCATTTTGGCACCAATGAGAAGAATACAAATATTCAAGAACTATAATTACTATATGTATGCATTTTTATATGAATAAGTTGATGAACTTTTACTGAAATCAATATAAACTTTATGGTTTATGGTTATCGGTCATATTTCTTGTGTTTTTCCTTATATGTTCTATCATGTTTAATGTTTGGTATAGTCTTATCTTAATTAATCTGAATGCTCTACAAACCTATGAAGACTAGTTTTTTCTTGGTCCCTTCCAATCACATAAATAATTCATTTCTATCATGCTCCTATAATCATAAATTCTCTGTACGATTCTACACAAAACTAGTAAAACTTAGTTATTCTTGTTCTTAGCATGTTTTGGTCAACTAGGAACCTATACTAACATGAATTGACTTCATAAATGATAAAAATAGAAGTGACACACTTTGAACACACTAAAAACTAGGGTACAATCTACATGCTTTTAAATTGATCAATCCTGAGACAAGTTGCACACTAAAATATTTCTAGAATGAGGGAAAAAGTCCACAAAGATTAGAATTAGAAGAAAGGGAGAATCATGTATCCAAAGATAGAATAAATAATAATGTGCTCCATTAAAGTATATTTTATCAATTAATAAATCAATTGTGCCCCAATAGGGTTGATTTTGATCATTAATAAAAAATGGTTTACCCCTGTAGGGATGATATGATTTAATTTTTAGCTCAAATGTTTTGCACTTTTAGGGAAATTTGACAAGAAATAGCTAGAGTATATAACCTGATACATATATTAAATATGATTAGGTGAAAACATATATGTTATGGTGTAATGGCTTCAAAAACACAAAAAATAATGCATACATGAATGCACAAAGTGATGAAAGAGATTAAAAGAATAATGAAGATGATGGAGCTAACCTAAGATACATCATGTATCCAAGCCCTATCTACATAGTCCAAATGGAACTCAATACAATATAGTTGACCCAGAAGTGGGAAAAAATAGAATGAGGGATGAAGAAAATAGAAGAAAATTGATCAGTGTTTGATTAGATCCATACTATATGCCAAGAGATGCATGTCTTGCATAGAATCAAGTGCGAGATAAGCCATTGGTACCTAGTTTAATTGGTTTTCTTGACAGTTTTTCATTAAATTTATATTCACATTGAGACATGGATCCAAAGCACATAGTTCTTGATATAGAAAAATGAAATTATGCATCATAAGTATGAGGAACTTAGAATGACATTAGATTTCAATTATGCTGAGCTGGTTCAAATGTGAATACCTATAACTAAGGATAATTGTAAAAAATGACCAAGACCAGAGTTACAACTATTTACATTTAAGTAAAAACAAAGACAAAGAAAAAAGAATACATAAATAAACCAAAATTAAAATCAAGATATGAGTAATTAGGATTCTAGCAAGAAACAAGAATGTACAAAAACCAAAGCAACAACATATTAACAACATGAAATCAAGATATGAATAATCAAGATCTATGTGGACCATTAAGATATACTTGGAAAAGAAAACAAAAGATTAGGACCAAACAGGAAAAAAAAATCTAGGAAGACACAACAAGATAAAGAAAAATAAATAAATGAAGAGACAAGAAAGCACAACAAAAAACCAATAAAAATCAAATAAATACACACAAACAAGCAGTTAGTCATAATGTTAGTGCAGTTTGAGAGTAATTATTCAGGTATATGTAGTAGAGATGTTACTTTCTACCACAATGTAACAAGAACAAGGGCATAAACTTTCCCTGAAATGATAGGGAAACAACACATAATAAAAATGCGGGGGGGGGGGGGGGGGGGGGGGCGTGGGGGGGGGGAGGTGGGGAAGGAGGGCGGGGGTGCGTGGTGGGGGGGAGGGTGTGGAGGGCGGAATAAGAAAAGGAAGGGGGTGTCCAAGCTAACTCCAAATGTACAAGATAAGTGGATGTTGTCTACATAGTTCCATGGATGCATGGTCCAACATGAAATTTAGCCAAATGTAGTTCTCCCAAAAATTAGGATAGAAGAAAAGTGATGACCAGAAAAACTTGATTAATGTGATAGAGGAAAAAGGAAAATGGGAACGGTCTGGAAAAATAGCAAGCTAGTGGGACAAATGAGAATGGTCTTGTAAAATGGCAAGTATGTGAAGATCATAATATTCAAATATGTAAGATAATGTTTTTGAAATTTTTTGGGATCATTTTCTAATGCTTTTGTGTTTTTGGGATTAAGTAACAAAAATGAAATATTTATAAAATAATATGGTTCTCATAAGAATAGTCTAGGGAACCACCTAGCTAAGGAGATACACATCTAAATGTAAGAGTTCAAATAATAGGTAAAGTTGGCTACAATGACACATTATTGAAAATAAGAGAGAGCAAGACAATCCTACCAAGGTGAAAATACCTACCAAATAGTATAAACATAGAGTAATACACAACATGAGATCAAATGTAAAGAACCATGTAGCAGGTGAAAACCATACATTATGGTGTGTGTGTTTACTTATCTATAAGAAGAAGCTACAAAATACTATCCACACTAAACTAATTTGTATAAATGGCATTGAATGTGTTTATAATGCCTATGGGTAATAATCAAGATCATAATTGGTCAAGGGATAAAAGTGTTTAGGTTAAAACAATCCCAAGACCTACAAAGGAAGTGGTTCTTACATAGAATGGTCTAGAATAAATATGGTCCAATAGAGGATCGTCTAGGGTGGGATAAAGAAAGAGGTTCTAAAGTAGAATGGTCCAAAATGAATATGGTCCAAAAGAGGATGGTCTAGAGTCGGATAAAATGTGTTCATAGTGCCAATGGTCCAAATATTTCATTGTTCAGAGTCATGAAAATAATATGTTTCTCAAAAGAATGTTTCAAAGGTAAGTAAAAAAAAAATGAATATAGTCACAACATGGGATGGTCTAGAATATAAATATAAGATAAAATTCCTTAGCACAATTTGTCCCCAAGTAAGGGGTCTTAGAGACAATGGTTTGAATAGATGTCAAGCATAAACCTCTTAAGATGCACAATATTCATGGGCTTTAGAATTTATTCACCATACAAAGTAGACAATTTATATGCCCCTGATCCATAATTTATCATGATAACATATGGTCCTAGCGAATTAGGTTGGAACTTACTTTTTTTCTTGTATTCAATGTTTATGTTCTTTTGGTTGTATTTCATGACCAAATCAATAATATCAAATTCCTATGGAAGAATAAATTTGTTGTATCTTCTCCATACTTTATTTTGATAGGCTTGAAAGTTTTCTAGGGTAGATAAATGCTTACCATCAAGAAGTTATAGTTCTTGCAGCCTTGAGACTCTATACTCATTATCTTCAATATGCTCTAAATAAACTCATAATGAAGGCAACTCGATCTCAATCAGGATAATAGCTTTTATGCCATAAACAAAGGAGTATGGAGTGCCTCTTGTAGGGGTTCCATGACTAGTTTGATGATCCCAAAGGGTAGGAAAAGTTTTCAAGTGCCAATTACAGCCAACATCATTGACAATCTTCTTTAAAATGGATACAATGGTTTTTTTGGACACCTAGGGTTGTCCCTTGCATTGTGGGTTATATGGCATGGACTTTTGGTGCTTGTTTTTGAATTTTTCACAAAGGTCTTTCACATTTTTGTTTACAAAGGATCCACCATTATCAAATATAATGCATGTTGGGATGCCATATCGACAGATGATATGGTAATGAATGAATTTGGCAATCTGCTTATTGATAACGTAAGTGAAAGAAATGGCCTCAATCTAATTAATAAAGTATTTGGTAGTATTTAAAATCTGTTTATGGCCATTTGAAGATGTTGGTTTTATTTTCCTGATGAGATCAAGGCCCCAAGTAGAGAATAACCATGGTGTTGTGATCAGATGTAGTGGTAAAGAAGGTGTGTGTATCAAATTTCCATGTTGTTGACATGTAATGAAATTCCTCACATAATTTTAAGCATCTGTATCCATTTTTGGATAATAAAAGATTGTTCTTAGGAGCTTTTTAGATAATATTACACTATTGGTGTGACCTCCACACATTCCTTCATGAACCTCCTTCAACACTAGCTTGGATTCTCTCAAAGACAAACAACGAAGTAGTGTTCCATCATAACATTTGCAATAAAGCATGTTTCCAAGGAGGGTATAAAAATCTAAGTGGTGAAGGAATAGTTTTTGTCTATTATTGTATAAGTCAGGGGGGACATGATCATGGAAATAATTATAAAAACCTTTAAACTAGGGAAACTCAGGTGAGGAATTGGGACCAACAATGATGCATACCCTCTTTGAATCTGGCATTATATGTGTAGGCTATAGAAGATTCTCAATCAAAAACTAATACTCTTTAGCATTGTTTTGAATCTATATAATTGACCTCGTTGTTGTTATTACATCAGTATATCTATTTTTGGCCATTGGTATTTATTCAAATTGTAGATATTTAAAATGAACCTTGAGATTATCCATATTTGCTTTTAGGGTACAAGCTTGTCATCTCTAGTTTGATACTTATCAGCGGTCTAATTGATGATCAACTGTGAATCACCATAGACCATTAACTGCTAAATATACTAGTGAACCACAAGATGAAGTCCTACAATAAGTGCCTCATACTTGGCCATATTGTTGGTACATTTAAAATTGATATGGAATGTTTTGGGAATCAAATCCCCTTATAATTTAATAAATAATATGATGGCTCCAGATCTATGATACGTGAAATAACCATAAAAATATAGTTTCCATTGTTCAAGTTCACTTTTCTCTTCTTCCATTATCATGATAGAATCATCTAGAAATTCAAATTTGAGTGGTTGAGTGTCTATAATAGGGGCTTCTATAAGTCAATCAATAATAAATTGCCCTTTGATAGATTTCTAATTCTAATACTCAACATCAAACTCAATTAATAACATGACCCACTTGGCCGTACATCTTGTGAGAGCTTCTTTGTATAGTAAAAAATTGAGAGGATCCACCTTAGTGATAATAAGTGTAGACATCGAAAGTCCACACAACATGGTTTCAAGTGTTGAAACACCCCTAGACCATTTTAGGACTCTTCAGGGAACAACTCTAATCTTTTGATTGTAAACCAAACCTAACTCAATTTAGATTGACCCACTAACTAACCCATCCTTTTTTACAAAACTTGACCTTGACCCTTAACCATCGATGGTCACCCTAACCATCGATAGTTAGCCTGACTACTGATGGTCAAGTTCCATTGCTAAACCACTAAACTCCCACATCACCTAACCTTGATTTCTTATAATTATCTCATCTTTATCCATGTGTGAGCTTGTGCATGATCAAGTTAAAATTAGAAAAACTAATTGAACCTACACTTCCACCTCTTCCTTGTGCCTATAAGAAGATAGGATAAGGAGGTGAAATAGATCCATAGTTATCAATATCTTCTATCATCAGAGTTTCTTTTTCAAGTTACTTCTTCTAGTGAGCCAACAAACCAATGAACCAACAGGCATTATAGATATCTAAAGTGATACCACCCATTGATCAATCATCAGGTATCATCTCTCTATCAAAATTACCCTAGTCTCCACCAATGAATTATCAACTAATCCACCTCAACTATCATTCGGATCAATAACTAGTAAGTTAAGTATCACTTTTTAACATAAAGTCACTTTGTTGGTATTTTACAATCAACCCAACCCAAACCCGTCTCTCAGAATTGCATTCTATAACCTCATCAATTAGACTTTTCTTAACTAAACCTAACCCATAGTAATCATCAACAATCACCCTGACCATCAACGATCTATCCCAATTATCAATGGTTGCCTAACCATCAATGGTCACCCTGACTGTTGACAACCACTATGTGACAAATAACTAATAAGCTATTTTACCCTACTCGACCTCAACCAAATCTCAATTTTAGACCCTCTTCCCATTCACAAACCCTTAACTTATTTTTTGAACCATACCCAACCTATTTATCATTAGTATTGACCAACTTATTTCTATAATTAATCAATTTCATATATTCTTTTATCAAGCACGTCTTGTATTTAATTTTAGTATCTTCTATTATTCATGCAATTACTTTATCTTTCAATTATTTAACTTAATTTTTTAAGATCATGGATTGACATCCTCTTAGGAAGATCTTGCTTCTCAGATCTAGCTCATGTTAGGAAATCCACCCAACTATCTATCTAACCAACCATTTACTTTAGTGTTTTCTTATCTACAAGTCATTCATCCCTAGATAAAAAGGAACTATTCATAGTCATCTAATCAATGTGTGCACAACCAAATAAGGTATTTTACCATACCCATATCAAGTTTCTTCTTTATTTGAAGAACATTAAGCAAAAATTCTATTGAAACATTATATCATGCCTATTAGGACCTTAATTTTCTACTAAGCAAAAATTCTATTGAAACATTCTATCATGCCTATTAGGACCTTAATTTTCTACTTGGGTTCATTTGTTTGCATCTAGGTGATCTTCTTATTTTATGCTTATAAATAAAATTAATTTTGTTTTTGGGCTTATAAATTGACTGCATACATTAATTTATTTCATGATATCTAACATATCTTAAATTAAAGCAAGTAATTGAATCATAGTTTCACTCTTGTCACACACACAATACTAAATCATGTACACCAATCAAACATCATAACAATTTGACATAAGGCTTGATTAGGATTTTATCACCTAGAGGTCACCTTACCTTTCCCATATATCCTACTTGGATTTCACCACAAGGGGAGAACCAACTTAGCTCTCTAGTTGAGTATAAACTCTGTAAATTGATATATACTAGCTAAGCACCCGACACCCTTATCATTGTAGTGTGTGAAGTGAGGGGGTAGGCCCCAATACCAAACCACGTATTGATTTATAATATAGATCCCTTTGAGAGCCTAAAAACCCTAAACAACTTGATGCCATCCATAGATTTCTATTTTAGTACATGTTCTACAAGCCAAAGTTAAATCACACATTCTTAAAACTTAAGGTATAAGCCAAAAGTGAGACTAAAAATAACCTTAAGGTTTAACGTGCAATAGTGTGTGTTGAATTTCTTTGATCATTTTCTTGTCTTCTCTTTATTTGAGTTTTAAGATTGTTTTGTCTCTTCTATTTTATTCCTAATTGCATGGTTCTTACTCATCAACAATGAAGAGAACAAGAAAGTCAAGAACCACCTCTTAACCATCCAAATTCCTCTACCTCCTCATCCATGAAGTACATCTCTAATGCTGAGAGTTCTCCCCATCATTTTAAAAGTCTTAGTTTACCTCGATCAATTTCCCAAGTTGATCCAAAATTTATGACCTTATTATAAAACAACCTTATATCTCTTTAGCATTATCTTAGTACCTTATCTTACCATACACCCATCTCAATTCTACCTACTGATCCACCTTATGGGATGCCATCTTGTATTATGGCTGACACCTCTATTTCAACTCTCACCACCTAACCAATAACTACCAAAGCATTTTCATTAGCCAACATCCCCTCTAATACAATCATATAAAACCAACCCATTTTAACTTATTGACACCCAAACACCTTATAACCCAATTAAGCACTCTTCCAACATTGGAACACCCCAAACTTACCTACCCATTCTCCACTTACCATTAGAGTACCCACTATCAGTATTGCTACCCTTCCTCTTTCTTTCACCACTTTGCTTCAAAGTTTGGTGATGTCCATACCTTCCACCCTTCCACCTATCACTACCAAAGTTATCACTTACCCCTACCTACTAATCCAACTATACCAACCCAACCTATCTCAATCCTCTAATAGGTTCCCATTACACCAAACCTCATTTACATTCCTAACCCACAAGGGCATGTACCTCTACCTTCAACCCAACCACCTTCACCCACTTACCAATACGTACCATCTACCCAACTGCCAATGTCCATGTACCCATATGTGCCATCATCAAAAACACCAATGTCCACATACCAATATGTGGAAACCTCTCAACCTCCCACCAACTATCAATATATTCCACCTCAACAACATGCACCCTACAACTTTGGAGGCACACAAACCCAAAATGATATGGTAAAGATGTTAATGGCTAAAATGACCACTTTGGAGTCATCCATCTCTGGTACCCATACCATTTTATCGTATGAAAAAATCTATAATGATCCTATTCACCCATCAGTCCCCATTCAATCATACCCCCCCTCCGTGTGAGCTTCCCAAATTTACTAAATTTCATAGCAAGGAAGACCCCCAATAACACTTGAGAACATTTAGGCACACTTGCTATCTAATTGCTTATGATGATACCCTCCTCCGTACCTTCCCTATGTCTTTATTAGGTATGGCACTAGACTGGTATAGTGTTATCACAAATCACTCCCTATTTTCATTTACCTAGTTGGCCCAAACTTTCTTAGACTACTTTTCTATAAATATCTCTAATAAGGTATCCATCACTGATCTATACTCTATTCATCAATTTGATGATAAATCCATTGTTGATTTTTTGGCCCAATAGAGGAGTTTGATAAACCAACTATCCTTCTCTCTACCCCAACCCAAGGTAATTAAATTTTTTTATCAAGTGTGTTCCAAACACATCTCTTCCACCTTATATGTTTAGAGCTTTAGGACCTTCGATGAAGCTTTCACCATGGCTTTCAAGCTTAAGAATAGAGTCATTGATGAGGGAAAGATCAAACTAAGAAATAATAATTATACCTTTAAATCAACTAAGGATTCTTCTTCCAAGCCCAAAAATAAATCAAACATTAACTCTAAAAATAAGTGAAATACAAATGTGGTTGTTCTTAAGACCTCTCCTCCACCATCTATCAATCAACCCAATTCTTTTACCTCCTCCAATCAAAATACTATGAACCAAAGCTGTGCCAATTAGAAGCAATTACCCCACTGGGGGAGTCATATGCTTTAGTTTTGGAGAAGTTGTTGAAGGCCAATATCATACAACTTCCTCTTATCAAACCCCCACAACAATTTGACTCCTCTGGCCCTATACCTAGTTGATACAAAGAAAGTGATTTGTGCACTTTCCATCGAGTCATCGAACATGATGTTAGTAGGTGTAATACCTTCAATAACATTGTCCAAACTTTACTTAACAAGGGGGAACTAGTGTTGGATAACCCCAACACACCCCAAAATCAATCCCTTGATATTTTTAGATAGCCCTTTCCCAAACATGTACCCTCCACCACCAATAAGAACAACAAATCAAATTCTTTTCATGAAGCCCATACTATCAATATGATTCTTGATGGGCTCATTTATAAAGAACCTACTACCCAACCAACTTGATCTTCTCTTTCTCCACTTATTGAGGTAGTGGAGTTACCTTCTCTTCTTTTGGAGACCCAATCAAAGGAAGCAACTATTCCCCTTCCTCCACTTATTGAGGTAGTAGAGTCTTCCCTTTCTCCTTCAACTAAAAAACTAAAGGAACCAATCATCATCATTTTACCTTCTTCATCCATTACTAACACATCCACTCTTCCTTTAGAGATCATTCCCAAGGAAGAGGCCACCCTACCTACACCTCTCATAGAGGAATCATCTCTTGAAATATTCCAACCCTTTATCAAGGGAAAAGACCAAGTAACCATTTCTCCCTCTCAACCCCTGGGCCTATCTTTTGAATCCACTATCAGGGGACTCAAACCTATTTATAAATCTTTCTATATATTGGTTAAAAATTTAGACTTTATATTCTAGCCTAACATGGACCAGGCCACCTTTTGGAAGTAGCTTAGGCTCTCCTATATAGCTAAGAAGGAGCCTTTTTTTTATAAAACTAGCCTACCCTTTCCACCACTAAATCCACTATCATCACAACCACACCACTAGACATTTCTACCAACCAAACCACAACTGAACCATCTAAACTAAACTCACCTAAAATAAACAAATCACCTTATGTCATTCTAATCAAACCCATCAAGAACTTGGGCATATTTCCAACTCATAATCTTACTCACCCATCAGTAAAATTGGATTTAACCCTGCCAAAATTATCAAGAAAACCCAAAACCAAGACAATAAATAAAGGGAAACCATCTAAGATCCTAAAAACTAAAACTTTGTCTCCTCTCTTTGCTCAACCTTTTATTTTGGGACCTCATCCCTCTACCTTAGTAGGAAAACAAACCATCCCAAAGAAAACCTGAAGCTAACCACCACTTTTAGTTACCCCTCAACTCCTTCTTTCATCCACACCCATATTCAATAAACCAATCTAGACCTCTCATCTCACAAACCAAACTACCTACCTTAAAACCTACTTCCTCCAAGTTATCGACCTCTTCACCAAAAACAAAGCCATCAACCAAAAATGTTCCTTTACCTAAAGCATCTACCATTCAACCTCTTTTTAAAAGGGCTTCTAGAAACCTATAAAACCAAGACCTCTATACCCTTGTCACCTTTGATTGAATCTTACTCAACTATTTTTTAGAGGTTATTCCAAGCTTCTTGATTAACCTTACCTCCTATCAAACCATTTAACCCACTTGGTCTAAAATCATCTTGGTTTAATGACCACCTAGTTTTCTCCTATCATATAACACCTGGAAATGACATAAAGCATTTCAAGGCTCTCCAAACCATAGTCCATCAGCTATATCAGGAGGATGACTTATTATCAGACAAGCTTCCCATAAACCCATTACCAACCCAATAACCTAAAACTATCACTCAACATCTACCTATTCCCCCACTCTCACCTCAGAATGAGGAGGAACCATAACAATTTGCTACTCTAACTTTTCCATCATCCATACTATCCATATGGTCACATGATCACAAAATCAAAAAAAATATAAGGGGAAGGCTAAAGTATTCATCCCATGGTGTACCCTTCTTCTACCAACCAACCACACAACCAAATAAAAACATTTTCACCTTTAGCCAAACTTAAGGTGTCCATCTTGGGTACCTCTCAATCTAACCCTTATGAGTCAATATAAAGTCTAGTTTTGAAACAACTTCACTAAATACCAATGAAAATAATCCTATATAAACTAATCTCTACCTCTCCCCATCACTATAAAGCAATGATTGAAGCCTTGCAATTTATAGAGGTCTAATTAAAAGACCCTCAACCTCTAGCAGTTTTTTTCAGAGCTCTACAACTTTCCAAACTTATCACCTTCAAGGATTTGGAAATACCTTTTATCCATCCAGAGGATCTATATCCCCCTCTCTTCATCATAATATACATCAACCAAAACTACATCAAAAGGGCTATGATTGATAGAGGGGATAGTATTAACATCATCTCCTCTCTTGCCTATGATTAGCTTAAACTACCAAATAACATCATGTCAAAAACCTAAATCATTCTCTAATTATTCGATGACACCATGGATACCACTTTGGCAATGGTTATCCTTCACATTCATCTTGGACTTCATATGGTTTTTGAGTTATTTTATGTAGTAGAGGGGGGATTCTAGTATAATGTCTTGTTGGGACACAATTGAATCCACTCTATGGGCTATGTGTCATCTAATTTGCATTGATATATTAAGTTTTATCATGAAGGTCAAGTTGTCACTATACAAGCTGACCCAAACCCTTTCACAATGTGCAATATGACCTACCGACCCAATGACATTCCCCTTCCTCCATACAATAAGCCCTCATCAATAAATGACTAGCCCTTATCAATTAAAGATGAAGCTACAAGTTCTTCTAATAATAAGGAATATACTAGTTCTTCATTACCTTTATACCAAATCCCCACAATATACCCCTTGGAATCAACATTCCAACATCTTTCATTGGGGGAGTATCACCTTTTGACCCTTGACACTTTTCGTACTCCTCAAGAGTATGGGAAACTTAACCAACTCGAGTATGATTCTCATATAGGAAACATCATTCCTTTTAGACCTCCTATTTTTTAAACCTTCTTCATCTATGCTAGACTTGACAAGCCCTTGAAAACTTCTACAACTTCCTCATCTCGTCACCATACACCTCTGATTTCTACTATTTAGATAAACTAGCTTTTGTAAAGATATACCTCTATAGGTATGCTTAGAAGGGATTTGGCCTAGGATGGTATGAACATGGGTCACATAATTTGATTCTGATTATGACCTAAAAATCTCATGATAAGTGTGGCCTTAATTTCAATCCACCTAATAAGCAAACCAACCCACCTCTAATCACCATTATTGAGGAAGATATCCCATCCTCACCAACCATTTCTCCACTTGAAGGTGAGGATTTTGATGTTATCCCACCTAGATTTTTTTTCCATTAATATGATTAGCCTCAAACCCCTGACCTATAAAAATAATGGGGCAATCATAACCATTCCTCTGAATCATCTTGAGATGATAGAAGACTCTCCTACCATTAATATTATTTAATGTTAGGATGATGATTTTATTCTCACTTACCTTGGTGCATAATATCACTCTATCAACAAATATGTCCCTCCTGAGACTTCAACTATGTTAAATGAATCCATCATGGATGTCAACTTAGGTACTTAGGACAACTCACACATTGTC
Source organism: Torreya grandis (assembly GCA_037957365.1). Taxonomy (NCBI): domain Eukaryota; kingdom Viridiplantae; phylum Streptophyta; class Pinopsida; order Cupressales; family Taxaceae; genus Torreya; species Torreya grandis. Next base: position 35,418 of record JARHVA010000487.1, read on the forward strand.
AAAATTAGACAATATCTAGATCCTTTTGAGAATTCAGACTTTTCTACCTTCCTCTAAGATCATAATATAGAATTCACTTGGTCTTATAGCAACATGCCCAAAATCAACCCTACCATTACTACCCACACCATTGTCACCAATCGAGATACTAAGCCCATTTGACAAAAGCTTTATCGGATGTACCCTCACACAACCCTTCTTATTAAAGAAGAGATTTAGCATCTTCTCTCTATCAATTTGATCCAACCCATCGACTATCCCCAGTGGGTCTCAAATGTCATTCCTATCACCAAAACTATAAAGGGACGTTATATTTGCATAGACTTTTGAGACCTTAACCTCACTTGACCAAAGTATGAATTTCCTTTACCAAGCATTGACCAAATCATTGATCTAACAACTAGCCATTAAATTTTATCTTTTATGGATGGTTTCTTAAGATAAACTCAGATCTTAATTGGCCCTGAAGACCAACATAAAACTATCTTCATTACCCCTTGGGGGACATTTTGTTATAGAGTCATGCCTTTTGGTCTCAAGAATGTTAATGCAACCTACCAACATGCTATGACCTACATCTTTCATGACCTCATTCATAAAATGATAGAGGACTATGTGGATGACCTTCTTGGTAGATCTAAGCTTTGAAAAGATCATTTGGATATTTTCAAGATCATCTTCGAATGCCTCATCCATTACTATGTCCACTTCAACCCCAAGAAATGTATCTTTGGAGTCTTGTCAAGTAAACTTCTTGGTTTCATTGTCTCTCTTCATGGAATCAAAGTCAATCCCACTAAGGTGAAGGAAATTCTTGAGATGCCTCCTCTAGCTACCCTAAATCAACTCTGTAGCCTACAAGGCAAGCTTCAATCCATCCATCATTTCATCTCTCAGTTATCTAGCCAATGTCAACCCTTTCATCACCTTCTCAAGAAGGATATATCTTTTAAGTGGAACTAGGACTTCCAAATGGCCTTTCATTCACTCAAAGAGTACCTTCTCTCTCCACCTATCCTTATTTCCCCAAAATAGGATCAATCATTTTACCTATACATCTCTACCATGAACCACTCCTTAGGGGCAATGCTTGCACATCGTGATGATTAGCATAAAGAGTAGGCCATCTACTATATAAGTTGAACACTTATAGAGTATGAATCTTGGTACACCAATACCAAGAAACTTTGCCTCACCTTGGTCTTTTTAGCCACCAATATCCACCAAACTCCATCACTACCTTCTCAACCACAAGACCTTTGTCATTACCAATACCAACCCACTCAAGTACATGCACTCGAATCTATACCAAAATTAATGGATGGCTAAGTGGCTCATGCTTTTAGCTAAGATTGACCTTGAGTTCCTCTATTAAAGGGAAAGGCATTTCAAACCAATTGGTTGAAGCACCTTTGATGAGCAACCAACCTCCTCCCCTCAAGTTCCTTAATGAGTCCATTGCTATCCTTTCTCAAGATGACTTTCCCTATCAAGTCACCATGTTATTTGATGGATCAAAATGTTAACATGGTACAGAAAATAGTATCATCCTTATCCCCCTAGATAGTGGACCCCTTCCTTTGTCTTTCAAGTTATATTTTGAGTGTACCAACAACATGGCCAAGTATGAAGCCCTAGTTATAGGTCTTCAAATTGCCTTAGCCTTTGGAGTCAAAAAAATCAATATCTTTGGTGACTTCCAAATTGTGTTAAATCAAATAAATATCATATAATAGTGTAATAATGATGTTCTACAACATTAAAAATAACCATTAGATGTACTATTAATGTCATTTATCACTACCTTATCCAGACTACCCCATGATCTATGAATAAGTTTGTCGATACAATGGCTTCTCTCACTTCTTAGATACTATATGTACCCTATGAATCTAAAATATATATAATTTTCCACCAGCATACCAAACCTTCTTATATCAAATCCAACTCTCCTACAGTCCTTATTGTGGAGGAAACCCAACCTAACCTTTTGTACAAGTAGATCTTTGACTATCTCAACCTTACCATCACCCCTTCAAACCTTTTTAAGAATTCTTAAAGATAATTTATCCAAATCACCTCCCATTACACCATACTAGGAGGAATTATTTATAAATGTGGCTTTGATGGTCTTGTCTTTCATTACCTGCTTAGCCATGAAGCCTTTCATGCTATCAGGGAAATGCATGATGGAATTTGTGGAGAACATTTTAGTGGTTTAGTTGTCACTAAATGTATCCTTTGCCTTAGATGATACTAGCTTACCCTTAACCAAGACTATTATGATTATGTGAAAAAGTGTGTTAAATATCAATAGCATGCCAATTTACATCACATACCTAGCCATAGTCTTTAAGTATCCAAGGATTTTTGGCCCTTCTCATAATGGGACCTAGATCTTATTGGTGAAATCAACCCCCATTCTTCATAGTGACATCAATCTATCATCACTTCCATAGATTATTTCACCAAGTAGGTGGAGGTTTCTCCCCTTATCTCAACCAAGGTCAAAAATATCATCAACTTCATCAAACATAACATCATATGCCATTTTGGTGTTCCTCACAAGATTATCACTGATAATGGTAAATATTTTAAGAACAAGAAAGTTCAAGACCTTTGTGATGAATTTGGAATCAAACTAAGTTTCTCATCACCTTATCATCTTAAAACTAATGGATAGGTTGAAGCCTCTAACAAAACTCTCAACAACATGATAACTAAAATGGTCAATGTATTTGGTCAGGACTAGAATTTACACATCCCTTTTGCCTTATGGGAATATCATACTAGCATCTGAACCCGTATGAGTGATACCTTATTCTCTCTTGTGTTTGGAATGGGGGTCATCCTACCTTTTAAAATATAAATTACCTCTCTTCACATATCCTTGCAAGATATCATTTCTGAAGAAGATTACCATCAACACTGTTTAACCCAACTTGAGCTACTTGATGAGTGTTATTTAGTCACACTCACCCATCTTCATGTCTATCAATATAGAATCAAATGTGCTTATGATAAACACATTATAGTATGAGAATTTAATATTAGAGACCTCATCTTAAAGGAAAATCAACATGTGACCACTATGGAGAAAAGCAAGCAGGGCAAGTTTTCTTTCAATTGGCTTGGACCTTATATCATACTGCACAAGTATGGATCAAGAGCTTATTGGTTGTCTTCTCTCTAAGGCATCCTAGAACCTGAGCCCCTCAATGCTTTGCACCTACATCCCTTATTTTGTTAAATAGGATTGATTTCACCTTTTTGTCTAACTTAAGCTCATCCCTTGATTTCAAACCACATACATCTCCTTATTTTAGGGACAATCAATTAAAAGCAAAATCATGTGGTTATCCATCACAAACATAGCCTAATATTAAATAATGGGTACCATGACTCTACCCATGGCATGATCCTCATGGTACTTTCTAACCCTTTTATAGGATGGATTCCCATGGTTGTTGTCACCTAAGCCTCTTTTACATATCACTAACTTTCTTGTGTTTTTAGTCTTGCCTTCATAAAGGTTAACCTCTAAGATGATATAAGTAAGTCTATGTCATAAAAAATAAAAAAATCAAATAAAGAAATCAAAATCATATCCAAAAATAATCATGGGTCATTTTTAGCATTCACAAACTACTCCCTTGAAGGATAGTTACGCAAACATATCAAAATTGCTTAATATAAGGTAGACTACTCCCTTAAAGGACATCTATCAAAATCATTAAACAAAGCATATAAACTTAGACCAATCCCTTGAAGTATGGCTAAGTAACGAATTTGTCTAAGCATAGCAATTTCTTGGACACTTCCCACATTGATCAACTTCCCTGACCCTCCCAAGCAAAACCAAAATAGCAAAAGACCCATTATCAAGCATCAACAAAAGCAAAATAATTTTAAGAGCCACAATTAGCTCTCATAGGTAGAATTCCTACATCGATCACTATACACCTTATATGACATAGACTTGTTTATATTGACTCTTTGGTAACCTACAAAAGAGGCATGTTAGTCTCACAAGAAGGTTCCATCTTCATCCATCTCCCCCTTATAAACTATCAGCAAGGTATTTTAAGCTCACTTGACATTATGTGATCAAGACACAATTTTAACCAAATAAAAAATGCTAATGTGAAGCATTAAGAGGGCTTAAGTTCCTTAATCCAATCCAACTTTAGGTTTGTTTGAGTCCTTAATAATGAAGAAACATTATGCCCTCTTCTTATCCTCTCATATTGGTTCATATATTCACTTAGACATTTTGTCTCTTGATTATCTTCTCTTTCTCACATCCAGTTTTGTTATTAAACTTACTTTATGTGCTTCACCGTAAATGACCATAATCATAACCACATCACATAATATCATCATATCATCACCATCACATTATCATCATATCTTGAACAAAACATTAGCATAAACCATATCCATGAACATAATCATTACCATCAGCATCATATTAACATCATAACATCCATGAATAATGAGGAATAAACCATTTTCACCACATGTCTAAATATAAATGAGGAAGCATATAATCATTAAATTTTAGCATGAACATCATAATTATATCATCATCTCAAACATAAAATTGCATCATCACATCCATCATCAAGAGTCATAATCATAAAGGTCATTAACATCACATTATCATCATAATCACATAAGATAACATCAATCCATAACAAATCTCATTATATCATTAGCCATCCATAAATAATCATCACTAAAACCATAATCATGCCATGAACATCAACTATCAACATCACATTCATATCAAGATTAAAACCATAAACATCACTATTACCATCACATAATCATGAGCAATAAAATATGAACCATGACATGATAAACCGTAATCATATCAAAATCATCATGAACATAAACAAGAAAGAGACATATCATCACATGCCTAACTAAGTGCATCCATATCAACATCATCATAAGCATCACCATAACATCTTAAATAATCAACATCAACATCATAACCATGGACCACAAACCATAAATAAAGATCATATCTATAAAATGTGAGTCTATAAATAAACATCATAATGTGTATAATCATGTACATATATGTCTCAAAATAAATATATACATTTCACTTCATTGACTCGCAAGCTGATATCAAAATCATACACATCAAAATAATTAATGTCTCATATCAAACTAGGCCCTTAGAGCACTGCTACCTCTTGACACACTGATGCCTCCTAATGCATGTCCACCTGAGGTACCTACCTATCCTCTCACAAACATAACCTACTGACTTGGTGTCACCATTCCAACACCTCCAACAATACCATCTTTGTATTCACCCCATCGAGTTTCATTAGGGTAACACCTAAAGACTATGGACTCATAATAGTAGATCTCCTCCACTATAGCTATGTACAATGCCATCAGGATAGTACCCTACCCAAACCTTGACTATCTGAAATCCAAACTACCATTTTAAATTTTAATTCAAACAACAAACCTAAAACTAGGTCAAAACATACCAAGCATACCCTTAACCAAATAATAACAAAATCAACCAAATGCATTCACTAAATTACACCTACTCTATCAACTGAAAACAACCCCTACCTCATTCCTCGACCATCATTGATGAGGAACTCTAGGAAACATGGCTTGCTAATCTCTACCATGCCCATACTATGTCCTCATCAATCCAATGTTTGACAAACTTAGTCAACCTCTATCCCATTTAGTCAACCTCACTCAATCACTCACCCTAAATCACAAGCTTTTTTCATACAAAATGATAAAATCCTCTCACCAAAATTCAAATGACCAAATGAGCCAAATAAGACCCTCGATAATATTTTTGGCTATGCCCTATTAGGGTTGATTCTTGAACGTTGATGGTCAGGGTGACTACCAATGGTCGACCCCAACAAATTTGACTATCGATGATCAAAATTGTGAGGTTTTCCCTTACCTCCAACCAACTTTTCACCCAAAATATATTTTTTGGTACATAACCAAATCAAGTACCTACCCATGGAGATTAATTTATCTTCCCACCTCGATAACCACCATATCACATTATCAGTAACCATATTGGCATAAACTATCACATAATTTGTGATGACATTGCCTTGGTCCTTTTGATCACATTGATTACTTCCCATGTTGAATAGTTTTTTTTTTAAATTATACTACCTTGCACACACCTAACCAATTTATGTCTTCTTAGGATAAATTCCTACCTTGGATAACCATGACTACACTGAGCTCATCTAGGAGACTTACATTGACAAGTGTAACCCAACCATCATATATGATCATGTGGTCCACTTGTCACTTGTCCTTCTAACATTGACTTATTTTTTTTACCCACTATAGTAACCTAGTCATTTCATGATATTAGATATCACACTTAGTCATACTTTATGCACGTGTTTTCACTTTAATTCCCCTCCTATTACCCACCTCATCTCCAACTTAACTACTCATCAAACCCACACCTGATTCTATTTTACCTCATCATTTCCTAGTTTGAGGGGGACTACCTCCTCCCAGACTTGGGGAAACTAAACATTTAACTTACAATCCATTTTTGTTTTACAGGTTGCTAATACAAACTACATAACAAAAAGGGGTAAATGTAGACACCAAAAATACTCACAACATGGTTCCAAGCGTCAAAACACCCCTAGACCACCTTAAGACCCCCTAAAGACCAACCCTGACCTTTTGACCACAATGTAAACTTAACTCAAGTTAGATTAACTCACTAACTAACCCACCCTTTTTAACCCAACTTACCCTTGACCCTTAACCACCAATGGTCACCCTAACCATCGATGATTATCCTAACTATCGATGGTCAGGTTCTACCACCTAAACCACTAAACTCCCACATCACCCAACCTTGATTTTTTATAATTATCTCATCTTTATCCATGTGCAAGCCTGTGTATGATTGAGTTAAAATTAGAAAATCTACTTGAAACTACACTTTCACCTCTTCCTTATGCCTATAAGAAGAGGAAAATAGGAGGTGAAATGGATCCACAATTATCAAGATCTTCTATTATTAGAGTTTATTTTTAGGTCACTTCTTCTAGTGAACCAATGAACTAGAAATCTAGAGATCTAAAGTGATACCACCCATAGGTTGACATCTAAGTACCAGTACTTTGTCAGAATTACCCCAGAATCTACCAATGAATTATCAACCAATCTACCTCAACCATCCTTCATATTAGCAATTGATAAGCTAAGTATTTATTTTTAACATCCAATCACTTTCTTGGTATTTCAAAATCAACCCAGTCGAAACCCATCTCTCAAAATTACATTCTATAACCTCATCAATCAGCCTTTTCTTAACCAAACCAAACCCATATTAACCATAGATGGTCACCCTAACTAATAATGGTCTATCCTAACCATTGATGGTTGCCTAACCACTGATGATCACCCTAAATGTTGATGGTCATTATGTGATAAATAACCAACAAGTTATTTTACCCTACTTGACCTCAACCAAATCTCAATTTTAGACCCTCTACTTGTTTATAGACCCTTGAACTATTTTTTGAACCATGCTCAACCTATTTATCATTAGTATTGACCCACTTTTTTATATAATTAGTCAATTTCATCTATTCTTTTGTGAAGTACTTCTTGTATTTAGTTTAATTATCTTTTGTTATTCATGCAAGTTTTTTATCTTTCAATTTTTTAATTTAATTGTTTAAGATCATTAATTGATATCCTTCTAGGAAGATTTTTCTTCTTGGATCTAGTTCATGCTAGGAAATCCACCTAGCTATCTATCTAACCAACCATTTGCTTTAGTTCTTTCTTATCTACAAGTCATTCTTCCCCAGACAAAGCAGAACTCTTCACAATCATCTGATCAACAGGTGCACAACCAAACAGGTTATTCTACCATACCAGTATGCATTTTATTCTTTCTTTTAAGAATATTAAGTGAAAATTATACTAAAACATAATGGTTTTATTATTCAACATATAATGTTGTAGCGTTTGGGTAGTGAAAACCATAGCTAAATGCACTTTCTCAATAGTCATATAATTGTGTTCATAAGACACTAGTGTGTGTCTTAAATTATAGACTACATTTTCTTTACCTTGATTATGCCATTGGGTAAAAAGCTCCCACAGTGCATGATCGGTTGCTAATATGTAAAGAAGTAGTGGTTGTCCAGGTGTTGGTGGTCTCAAGACTGGTGGATTAGCCAAATATAATTTGAGCTTTATAAATTCTAATTGACCATCTTCATTCCATTGAAATGTGACCCCTTTCTTCAAGAGATTTGTAAATTGGTGGCACTTATCTACCAATTGAGAAATGAGCCTGTGTATAGACTATATCTTTCCTTGTAGGATGTAGAGCTATTTAAGATTTGATGGTGGAGGGATTTCAACAATGGCCTTAACCTTGGCAGGGTTGACTTTGATCCCTCTTTTTCATGTAATGAACCCTAGAAATTCCCCTAAAGTGAAACCAAAGATACACTTCTTTGGATTTAGAAAGGCTTTATATTCATAAAGCCTCTCAAAGATTCTTCATAAAACATAAAGATGTCTAGCACATGTTCATGATTTTACTAGTATATCATCAACATAGTCCTCAACAATATCATGCATCATTTCATGCAAGATGACAATCATGACATGCTGATATGTTGCTCTAGCATTCTTCAATCCAAATGGCATGACTTGATAACATAATGTTACCTATAGAGTGGTGAACACAATCTTGTTTTGATCTTCTTAGGCTATCTTGATTTGATTGTATCTAGAAAATTCGTCCATGAGGGATATCATCTCATACCCAAGAGTAGATTCGATAATCATGTTGATGTTAGGTAGAGAAAAATCATCTTCATGGCATGCTTTATTTATATCTCTAAAATATATACAAAGACATATACCTTGTGGTTTTTTGCTGACTATAACTATGTTAGATATCCCTTTAAAATAGTCAAGTGGTCTAATGAAGCCTGATCCTAATAACTTATCTAATTCATCTTTTACCAAAAGGGTGATGCATGGATGCATCTTTCATAACTTTTTTTAACTGGTTTAACATCTAGATGAATAATAAGGTGATGCACAACCAAGTGTGGGTTTAAGCCTAGCATGTCTGAATATGCCCATGTAAAAATATCAATAAAATCCATCAAAATGGATATAATGTGTTCATGTTCTTCTTTAGTAATGGAAACTCCAAGATAAACAATTTTGGGATCATCATATGTTCCCAAGTTTACTTCAACTATGTTTTCCACAAGGAGTGTGGATCCATCTTCTAGAATTATAGGTAATGTGTGATCGTGATCATCTTCTTCTACCATAATTTCTTACTATTCCTCCCAAAGCTCTAGGTAATGTGATGAATCTGAATCCACCATCTTAGGTAATGGCCAAGTAGTAAAAACCTATAGAAACTAAAGATCAAGATGCTCATAAATTTGTTGTTGTTTTGAAGAGATACTTATACTGGTTATAGAGCAAGGACTTGATGAACCTTGATTATCCTTTGGGGATGGACAAACTTTCTTGTTTGAGAGAACCTAAAATAGGTTTTCACTCAGGGGCTTGTCTTTTTATTTAATTTTTCCCTGATCAACGATTGCCTCAAAGAGGATTTCACCTGAAGATATCAATGTTTTATCTTATTCATGACCAAGAAAGTTTGCGTGCTCTCCAAAGTAGGTAGAAGGATCCAATGAAAAATCAAAGCCTTATTTGTGATCACCAATGGGAAATCCATCTCTAGGCCTAGATACTTTGCAATTAATTATTTATTCTAAAATTCATCAAGGTGTATGACCAAATTTTGTTGGTTCCAATCAATGAATTCGGGATGGTAAAGGCATAGGGAACAATGAGGTGTTAAGGTCATAATGGCATTTTGATCAAATAAATCTAAGTTAGTAAGCTCATCAAAAAGGTTATAATGAGATGCTACATCACTACCATGAGTCTCATCGCTACTCGATTTAGAAAAATCATTATAGAAAGTCATGAGGTACCCACAAGTAGTATGAATCTGAGACCATGAATCAAATTAGGTACTACAACTGATAAAGGTTCTTAGATTCCTTGTGCTCATGGGCCAAGGCCTTTTCTTGTATAATAAAAATTATCCATGATCTAATTAGGGATAGGATATCTTGGATTTTGAAAACAATCAGTAATGTCATCAGAATATAATCAATCTCCTTTAGTGAAAGCCTCTTAATAATATTTTAGTAAAGTAGTAGGTATAAATACCATAGGTAGTTTTCATTGTTCTTTATTTTTTTTCCAAATCAAGTTGGGTCTATTATGGATTTTGTAAGGTTTGGGTTTACCAAATGTTTTAGGAGACTTTGGCAACTTAACAACATGGAAAGCATCCTTAAGATGGTATGTGTAAATTCCCACATCTTCTATAATAACCTATTTTCCAAGAGTTGAGGGAAATGGATCAACCAAAGTGGAAGAAAGGTCACTAGGGTTAATATAATTAGATGTAGATGGATGAAAAATTGTTTACTTATTCTTCTTTGTAATGAATTCAGAACCAAGATAATAGTTATAATTATGGAACTCAACCTCTAAATGTTTACAATATTGATAAGGTTGATTATCAGTTGAGATAGTGACCTTGATCCTATCATCGGGAAACTTAAGGCACTGATGTAAGGTTGAGAAACAACATGTACTTCATGGATCCATGGATGACCAAGAAGAGTGTTATAAGGTAGTTCAATATCCATAATATGTAATAAACTGTGGTGGGAAATAGACCCAATAATGATTAGTAAATAAATTGTACTAAAAAAATCCCTCTTATCATCATCATAAGCTTTTATGGTGATCAACTCTAGATGAATGTCCCTCGCAGTGTATCCCAATCTCTATACTAGCTTAAGAGATATTATTTTTAGCCTCGAACCATTATCTATAAGAACCTATTTGATCTTATGGTTTTCAACGATTACCTCAATGTACAGTGGGTTATTATGGTTTGGACGAAGGGTGTGCATGTCTTTTTCATCAAACATTATCTATCTAAATGAAGACAAATATCCCACAAGGTTTTGGAACTATTCCATATTGATATCATTGGGAATAGTGGATTATTGTAAAAGGTCATTTGAAATGGTTCTATGGACTTCAGATGTATGCAAGATATCCAAAATGGAAATATATGAATGTGTTCTGATTAGTTAGTCCAATAGACTATAAGGCTCTTCATTTATAGGACAAGATGATTTAGTCTTGGCTGGCACAATATTTGGCTTTGGATCCAAAGGCACAATGTTCACATTGGGCTCAATAAAAGAAGAGGACAAAGGGACCTGAAGGGTAACTCATGAGAGTCTAGTTACAATTATGCAACCTATAGGTGGTAAGGAGCCATTATAAATATAAGACAAAGGCAAAGGGCCTTAGAGAGTGACTCATGGGCATTTAGTTGCTTTGGAACAATTTCAAGTCAAAGAGGAGCCATTATAATTAGAGGAAGGATGAGGTCTAGAAATAGTAACCCATGCAAATAGAGGAACAATAGAATTGCATGTACTTGATGTGGCATTACTAAAGGGATAGGGTGTTGGCCCTATAATAATGGGTCTCATACTTTGAGGAATACGAGATGGTTCACATGTTTAAATAGTAAAAATGGTAATGTGGGTTGTAGAAAGGCATCTCAAATTGTTGTTATAGTCGAAGGCATGTTTTTGTAACCCAAGTTATTAGCATGGGTATTATGATCATGATTATTTTCATGTTGATTATGATTTTGACCTTGATTATAATTTTGATTATGCTGTTAATTTTATCCTTTGTTTTGATTATTCTTTGGTTATTGTTGATTATGTCAAGGAAATGGATCTTTATAGATTCCCATATCCTAATTAGTTCAATTTTACCACTCTCAATTAGGTCTTCAATAAGATGTGATAATTGGATGCAATGATAACTACTATGACCAATAACATGATGTAATTTTAATTATTCATTTTCCTTATACCAATATGGATTTGGTTGATCTTGATTAAATGGCCTTGGTATAGGCCATACAATCAGGTTAGCTACTACAAGATTTTGGAAAAACTATCTCAATAGGATCTCCCAATTTTATAAAGACTCTGAATTGATTGTGGAATGTCATCCATGGAGGAGTTATTTACAAATTGGTTGGTGGATTAGGGAGAGATGTTTGTATGTTTGGGGATGGTGAAGTATGCACTATTTGTATGTGTCTTGATTCAATCACCCCATTCCCTACCATGTTTTTATTCTTTTTGAAGCCCTTAGGTTTCTCTTTCATAACCATTTTAACAAGTGATTAGGTCTGATTTTAACTTTGACCTTGCACAAAAATCTTGACAAGGCCTTTGGTGATAAATGACTTCTCAATCTTCACCTCTTTGTCTATGATTTATTCAAAAGTGTTTTCATAAGGAAGTCATAGATTATGCATGACCTCAGGATGTAAGTTTTGTGAAAAAAAATCCACTAATTGTTTATCCAAAAAATTATGTTTAAAATAACCAACTAATTCTCTTCACCTCTATAAATATGCCATGAAGATTTATCCATCATGTTGTTTGGCTTTGCACAATTCAACAATGGTCAATTCATGTTCAATTTTGTATGATAAGTAGTTGATGAACTTTTTAGATAATTCAACCTAATCCACAATTGATCCCTTAGGTAAATTAAGTACCTGATCTAAATCTTGTCCCTTTAAACTTCACAAAAATAAATAAAGCAAGTAAACACTACTGTAAGCAACCTCTTGGCATAACATAAAAATTGCCTAAATGTGTTTATGAGGTTCACCCTTTCCTTTTTATTTATCAAATTTGGGTGCATCAAATTAAGATAGAAAAGGTATTATAATAATGCTTAAATCAAACAAATATGGGCATATCTCATCAAATTTATACTTATTTACTCTATTACCTATCTCCAATCGTGACATAATCTCCTTCATGGAATTCCACTCTTGCATGTTTGGCACATTTATGGGTGGAATAGCATAATGTTAAGATGGCATGTGTAGACACCAATATTGTGTCGACCCCCCCTTGGTCCACTTCTAAACATTTACACACTTTATTAATTTAAAATAAATTACTTATTTTAAATTAATGACATCACCCTAGACACCTCACCTTGGACACCTCGCCCTTAGACCATTTCTCACCCTATGAGTCACCCATGACCTATTCTCACTCCATCCTAACCTCCTAACTAACTCTTGTGCCTAATAAACCCATCTTTTGACCATTTTCCAATGGCAAATGCACTTGGCAGATGGAGAAATGGAAAAAGGGCTAAAAATAGCCCTTTTACCCATTCTCTATCTGTCGATGTTGGTCAACTATCGACCGACACTAGCGGGATCACCGACATTGGTTACATAAGCTAGACTCTAACCTTGAGTTGCCCCCTAGACTCTTAGATATCGACACACATGCTCTGAGACTAAGCATCAGAATTCGACTATCACTCTCTAGGCTATAGAAACTCTGCAAAAATCACTCCAAACATTGGGTTGAAAACATTGCACGAGGTCTTCAACATCAGCCACAATAGGAATAAGAATCCTAACACCCTTGGATCTTCACCAAAAAGCTAAGTATTCTTCTAGTCTCCATTTCAAAGTTATAGAATAACTTGGTATTAGTTTCTATTTACTACTTCTGAATACTGTAAAAGAAACCCGACTTCCTCCGTGGAAGGGCTGAAAAACCTTGCTCTGATTCTTATCCTCTTCTCATACCTATCCCCAACTTTTGCCCCTTCTCAGACCCTATTCACTGTCCTGTAACCCTACACAAACCTTTAAGCTTCCAGACTCTTCTGTCGACCATAGACATAACTCTGAAACCCATCTAAGGCCCATTGCCCCTACCGACATCGGTAGCATAATTGATGTTGGCATCATTTACCAACCAAGCTTGGTAGGACTACCAATGTTGGTGACTATGACAGACTGATTGCAGAGAACAAGTACACAATATCTACTTTCTCTTTCTTAGTCTTTCATCATTTCTTTTTATTACAATAGTCTTTTTGTCAAATAGTGGACTGTCATCCCTTAAGGAAGTTTTTACGCTTTTGGGACTGAGCGTGTTGCTTGGCAGTCCACCTTATCTTATTCTAACATTTTCTTTGTTTAAGTCTTATTCTTATCTACAGGTGTTTCTTCCATAGCCAAAGAGGAGCTCCTACAATGCTTGGATACAGTGTGCAACTTAATCCGGGTAACGTACAAACCCCTGACCTTTAACTTTAGTTTCTTCTTCTTCTGAATATAATTAAAAAAAATGTAGAGAAACATTCTAGCATGCTTAGTGGGACCCTAGAGTTTTCCTTGGGTTCATTTCTTCTAAAAAGCAAACTTTCATATAGTTGCATTAAGAAAAAAATCTCTTCTTGCGTCCTTTTCTTCTATCTCTTTATTTTGAAAAGAAACCATTAGCACAAGTTAAAAAGAACATCTTTCTTTTTCTTCTTGTCACTTCTTGCCTGCATCTTAGAGTAGTAAAAATTCATACTCTTAATCTTTTCTCCACTTTTTTGCATCTGAACAAAAAATTTCAATTTGGGTTAAAAAATAATTGCATTTCATTCCTGCTTGAATGCATACTTAGCCCACTCACTTAGTAATTAAAAAAGCATTATGAATAAATCGTAGTGGACAAATGTTACACAACCAGACCACAAGCACATCAAATTAAACATTTAAACATACTTGAGATAAGGCATGTCTAGGATTTCATCACCTAGTGGATACCTTACCCTTCTTGGTGATCCTACTTGGACTTCACTACCAAGGGGAGGACCCACTATGTTCTCTAACAGAGTATAAACTATAGGCAACATATATATTGGCTAAGCGGCCTAGCTTGGCTCTAGGTTCATGAAGTGAAGGGAGCAAGCCCCAGCACCAGGCCATGTATTGAACCTAACATAGATTTTTGAGCACCAAAACATAACCCGAAACAAGCCATAGACTTCCTCTTTAGGACCCATTCTAAAAGCCCAATTTACAAACATATTCTTCTAAGGCATAAGCCACCATGACTCTAAAATTTAATCTTAGGAATTTAACATTTTAGAGGTTGCTTGCCATCATCTATTTTGCTATTTTTTATCTAATTTTTTGAGCTGGTAAGGTCGCATTATTCTGAAACAACTCAAAATTTCTTTTTCTTCCAAAAACTTTCAATTTTTTGAGTTTTTGGAAATACACAGAAACCGACATCAATTTTTTCACCGACGTCAGAAACTCATCCTCACCAACATCAATTATCTAACCAACATCGGCAACATATCCTCACCGACATCAATTTTTCCACCGACGTTGGTCCACTGTCAACAAATTTTCTTTCCAAATAGTAAGCTTAAAACATGACTTTTTTGCTGTTAAACACACATTCTGATTTTCTAAAACTAAAACACAGTTTTTGGAACCTGAACCCATTTTGCCTTGAATGGTTTTGACATGCAGTCAAGCCAAATCTCTTGTTGACCATGCAAGGCAACAACCACTCCCACCTTCGCCTTTCATATCAAGTCACCAAATGGAGTATACTTCAGACATTGAGCTTACTCATATCTAACCAACCCCAAATCAACCTCCAATTATTCTCAAAGGAGATCAAGGCCTTGAGAGATTCCTTGACCTCAATGTCAAGGCTCTCCAACACTATCTCGCTAGAAGCCAAACACAAGATCCTTCAGGTAATCCTATTTATGGGATGCCAACTTCCTTAGTTGAAACAACAATAATATCAACAACATTTGTTACCCAACCTATGGCCACTTAGGCCATTGCCTCGACTAGTCACCCAACCATGGCCAATGTTCAAGATTTGGCCTCTCCTTCTATTTCTGGACCTACCTCCATCAGGGTTTCTGTACCCCCTCAACCACAAACAATTCAACCAAGTTCTACACCATTCCAAAACTTGATTGTCTCTATCCCACCCACTCTTGCACCTATAAAAACAAGAGTGGCTACTCATCCTTTAACTAGTGTCACCACCATTCAACCACCATTGGCAACATCTAATCAAGTTGTGCCCTCTAACTTCATGGCACAAGCCCCCTTGACCTCAATATCAATCCCTATGACGAACTACCAATATGTTGTGCCTACACAAATGCAACCAAGTATGTCATACGCCCCTCCCAACACCTTCCAAGTACCCTATAACATAGGGGGTGCCCCTCCTACCAATCCATCAGCCGATCTAATCAAGATGCTGATGGATAAGATGTCCAACCTTGAGACATCCATTTTTGGTTCAAAAAATGTTCTTTCATATGAACAAATCTGTAATGAACCTATTCACCCTTCGATGCCTATTCAACCTTACCCTATCCAGTGGGAAATCCTAAAATTTACTCGCTTTTAGAGTAAAGAGGACCCACAACAACATCTATGAGCATTTAGACACGCTTGCTACCTTATAGCACATGATGATGCATTATTACTTCATACATTTCCCATGTCACTTTTTGGTGCCGCCCTTGATTGGTATAGTTCTATTACCAGTCATTCTCTTCTTAACTTCACTCAACTAGCTCAACTATTCCTCGACCACTTTTCAATTAGCATCACTAAAAAGGTCTCCATCATAAACCTATATTCTATTAGACAATTCGATGATGAATCAATAGCTGACTTTGTTGCCTATTGGAGAGGTTTAATCAACTAACTCTCCTTTTCATTACCTCAACCTGAGCTCATTGAGCTCTTTTCAAGAGCATGTGCCAAGCACATCTCATCTACCTTGTGGGTCCAAACATTCCACACATTTGATGAAGCTTTCACCATGGCTTGAAAGCTTGAACTCCGTGCGATCAAAGAAGATAAGGTCAAACTGCATAGTAAAAATACTAACGCAAAATCCAATGACCCTTCTTCCAAATCTTCCCATTCCAAGTCCAAGGGATCAACAAATGTTGTGGTACTTAGATCATCATCTTCTACCACAACTAATCAATCTGACCCCTCTACATCATAAAGTATTACAAGACAATTCCAACAATGATACGTACAATGCCAATATACTCCAATAGGAGAATCATACGCTTCCGTGTTGGATAAACTAGTCAAGCAGGGAGTCCTCAATCTCCCTCAAATCTGACCACCACCCTAATTTGATCCCTTGCAAGCCATCCCTACATGGTATAGGGAAAATGACTTTTGTAACTATCACAGCGTCAAAGGTCATGACACGGACAATTGTAAAACCCTCAAAAATGTTGTTCAAGACATGTTGGACAAGGGGGAACTTGTTTTGGATAACCCTAATACGTTGGCTAACCAAAACATAGACATCTTTAAGCAACCATTCCCTAACCACCCCCCAAGTCAAAATAATGTTCAAACCATCGCTGATGACCCTCAAGAGTGCAAAATACGCACAGTCGACATGGTTTCTCCCTTCATTCCTAACCAACCTCTCCCACAGTCTGAAGAGGTTAGTCAACCTATTTCTCCACCATGGGTAGAAGAGCCTATTCTACCCATATCACCCCCATGACATCAAACACCTCCTCCACACATACTTCTACCTCGTGAGTAACCCATATTACCTGTTCCTCTTGCCTTGACCTTCCCTCTTCTTCTATCATTGGAAGAAGTTACCATTCATACCCCACACCCTCATGTAGGAGGGGCCATAATCCCTCTACTTCACCCTTTAGAGGAGCCTTCCTCTCCTATTTGTCCTCCACCGATAGAGGATAGTCCTCCTTCAACCCCCCTTTCACACGTAAGAGAGTCTACTCTGACCTCTCCAATATTGGAGGATGCTTTGATGGCACCAACACTGGTGGCATCACCCTCATCCTTCTTATCACCAATGGAGGATCATACTTTCCACACTCCTAGACCACACGTGGAAGGCATGATCATCCCTGCGCTCTACCCTATCAAAGAGCCACATTCTCCAATCCCTTCTCCATCGAGAGAAGAACTTGTCTCTTCACCCGCTTCGGCCAAAGAAGATCTAGTTATGGCTCTTTCTTGCCTTTGGCCTGAGATCGCTACGTCTAACATGTTTCCACTCTCACAACCACCCACATCTTCTAAAAAACCAATTATAAAACTTCACACAACATCCTCTAAACCATTCACTCGATTGGCTGAAAACTTAAGATTTCTCCATTCAAGGAACTTAGAACATGAGGCATTATGGGAGAGACATAAAGCTCCTTATCTTACACATCCCACTTCATCTCATACTGTTGACCCTCCTGCAACAAATTATCCCAAAGTCTTTGATGAGGATCAAGATTCCACTGCCCAATCTTCAAAAGCTCTATTGTCCAAATCTGAACCTATATCCTCATAGACATCCACCATACTGAAACAAGTTAAATCTCTTGGTGTTCACCCCGTATTGAACCTCACTCACCCAAAAGTGAAGGTAGATTTGAACCTCGCCCTCTATAGTAGTGGTCCTCACACCGTATTAAAGAAGGCTTCTAAACCACATCAGAGAACTCCTCCCCCACCATCACCATTGCCCTCTATTTTGGGCCCACACCCTTCCACCTTAATAGGAGTGCTTCCTACTCCAACACTTAACAAAAACAAATTGCCTCCATTGCTCCCTTTACCCATCAAAAAACATACTTCCTCCAAAAAATTTGACACCCCTCATCATGAAAGTGCCATCTGCGTAAGTGGCCACACCACCAACTAAAAAGGTGGTATAGAAAACTCCTCTTACAACTCCTAAATAGAAGTTGTTGACCTCTACCACAATAACAAGTGCAGACCCATTAGTGGGTTCCTATGCTTTATTACTACTCCGATTGTTACAATCCTCTAGCATCACTCTCTCGCCCATTAAACCATCCAACCTCTCAGATCAAAACCATCTTGGTTTGATGATACTCAAATCTGCCTATATCATCACACACCTAGGCATGATACTAAAAATTATTGTGCTCTCAAGGTTGTCATTCACCAACACTTGGACAAGGACACCCTTCTTGTTGAGGATTCTTTCAACAAACTACCGACACCTTACTATGTCTCTCAAACCTCCTCACCTTCATCAGGATCCCATCATTAGACTATGGTACCTCTACCACCTTCTCCCCCTTTATTTGAAATTAACACCATTAATGTGGCCACCAGGTCACAAACTTTAAAAGATAAAGGAAAATAGAAGGTTTCTATTCCTTGGACATACCCATTTGTCAAACCTTCTCAACCACCAAAACCCAAGATTTCTATCTTGGGCACATCCCAACCAACATCTTTTGGGGCAATTCGTGACTCCATGGTGAAACAACTTCACCAAACCCCTATGAAGGTGTCTTTATATGACGTAATTCAAAGCTCTCCACAACATCGCCAAGCCTTAATCAAAGCTTTATAGGTAGTGGAGGTCCAACTTGAAGACCCCCGACCACTGGCTGCTTTAGTCAAATCATTACCAACCGTTGCCTCCATCACCTTCAGTGATTCTGAGATTCTAAACTACAACCTGGAAGATCAGGATCTCGCCCTCTTAAACTAAGCCTATCAAACAAAAGCTTTGCAAGATGCATCCTCGCATTGCACTCCTTATCAAAGAGGAGCTTCAACATCTTCTCTCCATCTCATTTATCCAACTCATTAATTATCTGCAATAGGTGTCAAACATTGTCTCTGTCACAAAAGCAACTGGGGAATTCAAATTTGTACTAACTATCATGACCTCAACTTAGCTGGCCCAAAGGATGACTTTCCTTTATTAAAGATCGACCAAACCATGCCTATAACAAAAATTTGAAAGAGCAATATTTCAAAATTAGAGATCTCATCCTTAAGGAAAACAAACACGTGACCAATATGGAAAGAAGTAAACGAGGCAAGTTTGCTCCTAATTGGCTCAGACCTTATATCATAACACAAAAGTATGGATCAAGCACTTATCTTCTGTCTTCTCTTGAAGGCCAACCAAAACCTGAGCCCTTTAATACCTTACATCTGTGACCATTCTACTGTTAATCAAGTAATCATTCACTTGATGTTTAACTTGAGCTCATCCCTTGAGCAACCTTTCATCATCCTCATTCCTATTCTTTTCAACCCTTTTTCCCTACAAACATTAGTTAACCCTTTTTTAGGCATTAATGCTTTGTCTTAATAAAAGAGAAACCCCTAAACCTCTATAGTCTGGTCCATGACTAACAGTTCTGTCAACACAAAAATATAAAACTAGGATGCCTAATAAAATATTAAAAGGTCATTAACTATAAATGTAGACTGCTCCCTCGAAGGATAGCTGCATTATTTTTGTAATTAGTAGACTGCTCCCTTGAAGGACAGCTATTCAAAGACATCAAAAATTATAAATCAAAACATAGACCACTCCCTCAAAGGATGGCTATGCCCAAATTTTTCTCCATACACAGCACCCTCTCAGAATCTTCCCACACCGATCAGCTTCACATGACCACAAAATGAAACAACATCCCCAAGTAGACTTCCTGCATTGATCAGTCTACCAAAAAATAATGACTGACAAACTATTAAGTCATGGACTTGCCTATAGCCATTCTTAGGGTCACCTATAAAAGGGGCAAAGTTATCCCTGCTAAAAAGGGTTAAGCTATCCTCACCTATCACATAATCACACCTATTATCCCAACATACTCAAGGGACTTTGAGCTCACTTAACATCAAATGTTTAGATTAATTTTCTAATAAAAACCAATGGTCAATGACATAATGCATGAACAAGGATTTTTGTTTACAAAAATCCTATCTATGCTATCACTATGGTCCTTGTCAATGAAAGAGCAAAATGCCTTTCACTTCTTATACACCTTCGTCACATACAACCAAACCAAACCAAACCAAACCCAACCAAACCAAACCAAAACATGTTCTAACCATTAACATAACATCATGATTTATTTAATGCAAATACCAATTCGTGTTATGTCAATTATCATAGACCATTCACATTATTTTCTATGGAAAATAATACACATGGAAACTATCAACCAAACACAATTTATGTCAAGCATATACCATCACCAATATGGAAACTTGCTGAAGTATAAATAAACTCATTTCATTTTTAGCATACAACATCACGAATATGGAAAATTGCTAAAGATGAAAAACCACATAACCTATGTTGCAGCATGCACCATCACACAATATGGAAAAGGCTATAACATCATCATTTCAAAACATAACCAAACCAACCAACAACCTCTTTGACTCCATTTTCCCTTTTGGGGAGAATTACATTGGCTTGAGGCCCTTAAAATAGGGGCTATGTAGGCAGCCTCAGTTGACATGGGGTCTTCTGAGGTTAGCTCAGCCATTCATTCATTTGGCTACCTGATGGACCAACCATATAACCTTCAACCATGACTTAACCTAGTCAAAACCAATCCATAACCTACCCTCTTCTTCCCTTTTGGGGAGAACTACATTGGCCTGAGGCCCTTAAAATAGGGGCTATGTAGGCAGCACTCAGTTGATATGGGGTCTTCTGAGGTTAGCTCCGCCATTCGTTCATTCATCTACCTGATGGACCAACCATATAACCTTTAACCATGACTTAACCTAGTCAAAACCAATCCATAACCTACCCTCTTCTTCCCTTTTGGGGAGAACTACATTGGCTTGAGGTCCTCACATGGGCTATGTAGGCAGTACTCAGTTGACATGGGGTTTTCTGAGGTTAGCTCAGCCATTCATTAGTTCATCTATCTAATGGACCAAATATCTGAACTAGCCCAAAATCATGACCAAATAACCAACCCTGACACTGTAGAAGTCACTTTAAACTTCTCATGGGGCACATTGGAGATCACATACATCTCCCTGACCATAACAAAATACACTTGAGATCACTTATATCTGTGAACGACTTGACCAATGACCTTAGAGATCGTGACTATCTCCTCAGACCACGAACACTTTCGAGACAACTTTGCATTGGTTGTTTTGATTGCATATATGCTACCTCACAAATAGTTAGCAAATTGTATGTAACCCACATTACGACCCTCACACCTATTGTCAGATCACACCCAAGTTAATCCCCAATATTTGTGACATTTTCATGTTTTCTAGGAGCACTTCCTAAGCCTGAGATACTTGGAACACGATGACCATTGGAGGTACAGCTTTGATCGATTAACCCAATCAGCTACCACTAATAAGCTGAAGACTAGTTATTTTGGTTTTAGTCCTCCTCAACCATTGGAGCTATAGCTTTGATCGTTTAACCCAATCAGCTACCAATAATAAACTAGGGACTAGTTAATTTGATTATAGTGCTCCTTAACCTTGTCTGTGACAATTTGACCTCCTATCACATGAAGTGGTATACGCACAATCTCCACTATTGCAGCGTTCACACTCCAACTTCACCCTACCCATCCACTACCTATCAAATCAGCACCTGATTTTAGATTCCCTTCTCTTGACTCTCACTTTGAGGGGGAATACCTCATCCCCTACCTGAGGCAAACAACATCTATTTTTGTCTTACATTTCATCAGAACAACCAACAAAACAAAAAGGGGAAAATGTAGACACCAATATTGTGTCGACCCCCCCTTGGTCCACTTATAAACATTTACACACTTTATTAATTTAAAATAAATTACTTATTTTAAATTAATGACATCACCCTAGACACCTCACCTTGGATACCTTGCCCTTAGACCATTTCTCACCCTATGAGTCACCCATGACTTATTCTCACTCCATCCTAACCTCCTAACTAACTCTCGTGCCTAATAAACCCGTCTTTTGACCGTTCTCCAATGGCAAATGCACTTGGTGAATAGAGAAATGGACAAAGGGCTAAAAATAGCCCTTTTACCCATTCTCTATCTGTTAATGTCGGTCAACTATCGGCTGATGCCAGTGGGATCACCGACGTCGGTTACATAAGCTAGACTCTAACCTTGAGTTGCCCCCCTAGACTCTTGGATATCAATGCACACACTCTAAGACTAAGCATCAAAATTCGACTATCACTCTCCAGGCTACAAAAACTCTACAAAAATCACTCCAAACATTGGGTTGAAAACATTACACGAGGTCTTCAACATCAACCACAATAGGAATAAGCATCCTGACACCCTCGGATCTTCACCAAAAAGCTAAGTATTCTTCTGGTCTCCATTTCAAAGTTTTAGAATAACTTGGTAATTAGTTTTTATTTACTACTTCTAAATACTGTAAAAGAAACCTAACTTCCTCCATGGAAGGGCTGAAAAGCCTTGCTCTGATTCTTATCCTCTTCTCATACCTATCCCCAACCTTTGCCCCTTCTCATACCCTATTCACTATCCTACAACCCTACACAAACCTTTAAGCTTCCAGACTCTTCTGTCAACCACAGACATAACTCTGAAACCTGTCCAAGGCCCATTGCCCCTACCGACATCGACAGCATAACCGATGTCGGCATCATTTACCAACTGACCTCGATAGGACTACCGACGTCAATGACTGTGATAGAGTGATTGCAGATAATAGGCATGTGTTATCTATTTTCTCTTTCTTAGTCTTTCATCATTTCTTTTTATTACAACACTCTTTTGTCAAATAGTGGACTGTCATCCCTTAAGGAAGTTTTTACGCTTCTGGGACCGAGTGTGTTGCTTGGCAGTCCACCTTATCTTATTCTAACATTTTCTTTGTTTAAGTCTTATTATTATCTACAGGTCTTTCCTCCACAACCAAAGAGGAGCTCCTACAATGCTTGGATACGGTGCACAACTTAATCTGGGTAATGTACAAACCCCTGACCTTTAGCTTTAGTTTCTTCTTCTTCTGAATATAATTAAAAAAATGTAGAGAAACAGTATGTACCCATATTTTTGGGGTGGTATGTGCCCCTATTACATGGATTTGTTATTTATATACACCCTATGATCTATGACTTTGTTTTGGTTAAACTTCGATGAGTTGATACTAGAAAATTAAAAGAAATCCCTTCAAATTAAGAAGGTGAAAATTTGAACTAAGAAACACAAGATGTGACAATAGGCAAGTATTCCTAAGTATAAAACTAAGCCCAAACTAGTAACACAACGTCACCATATGGTAATAAAAGGTAGTATACAATGTGTTCTAGAACTTAGAGCATAAACAATATGCAATGACCTAAGTTCACAATGATCAAATGATAATGATGAGTCTATAAATGACCTTCAACCCAAATGGAAAATTTAACCCAAGTTAACTGAAGTCGAGCAAATGGAAAAAATAATTAACACATTAACCTAGAACTTAGAAAGGTGAAATTCTAAATTTGAATTATCAATGGACTTAAATATTTCTAGAAATTGGTTTAGACTCAAATACGCAACATAACTACATTATTTAGATAAAGATAAACATAATGTTTAAGATGAGGATTTGAATAAGGCAAAGATGATTTGGATTTGACTAGTGTAACACCTCCTTGTTCAAATAAAATGGTGGAAAAATGTGTTTGGTTATGATTTTTTATTTAAAAACAAGTTTTAGACTCAAATCAAGACCAATTAAGTAAATAAATAAAGACCAACTAAAACTAACTAAATCACCCTAAGCCCTAAACTGACAATGTTTCATTATATTATTGAAATCCATCTATATACATGCTCTTGGGAAGATTGTAATTGTTAATCCAAAAATAAAAGTGCATGAGTTGGTAGGATATTTTACACCCCTTTCTCCTAAGAGATTGTATGGTGATATGGACCTTCAGGTTACCCTGAATAAATAATACTCTATAATAAGTGGGGTTGTCTAAAACTTAGAATTTATGACCATCTAAATGTTCCCAAGCATGGATAACACTAGAGATGCAACACACCAATTGGATATATGTCAATTGGCTTATTTTGAAAAGATCTTTTCCTTTTCACAACCACTATATCCATTAATTCCTTAATGTAGTGTGATGTCTGAATTACCCCTATGATCCGAGCTAGATTGCCACTAATAGAATTTTCTTAATCACTCAAGAAAACATCCCAATAGATCACCCTCAATTTGTATATCCCCCATGGAGAGGGGTTGAATTTAATGCAAGAGATAAAAACCTAAGTCAATTCTTCCCTAAAGAACTCGTGAAGAGACTATGAACTCCCCTCCATAAGCCAAATTGCATAAAATAAATGATCTAATTTAAAAGGCTTTAGAGGTTATTTTTAGATCACCCAAACCATACAAGTTTTGGGGAGAGCCTAGAAAACTTCCTTTTCACACCTTGGATAAAGGCACAATCATGATGAAAAGGCACTTTTGGTCACCTAAGTTCCCTATAGGGGATAGGGGAGAGCATACATGCACTTTTCATTTTGCTCAAACAAACTAATAAGCAATAGATGATTTGCATTAAACAACACTTCAAGAATTTTGAAATTTAAGTGAATGTCCATTTTATACACCAAATTCAAATGTTTAGTGAAGTTCTTGGCCCCTTGGCCTTAGTTTGTAAAAACTTTGAAAAAAATTCAAATTAAATTAAATAGACCATCTAAGTTATTTTTAAACACCAAAGGGAAGGTTCAATATTTAAACATGCTCATCTAGATTCCTTTTAAACACCAAAGGGAAGAATCAAGACATGATTATAATTAAAATTTATCACTTTTTCACGTGGTTCCTACATAAAAAGTTATAGAATTTTTTTTAAAACTTTGAATCATAATTTATAATGAAACAAGCAAGTTTGAAAGACATGATCTCAAGTTCTCTATTTTTTACACACAAAGACTAACGTCAGTCAATAGTGACCAATGTTGGTTACAATACGACTAATGCTAGTCATAAATGGACTTATGTGATCATTAAAAGACTTATTTAAGTCATAAATAGATTGATGCTAGTCAATAAATACCAATAACAATCACCTATGAACCCTTAGGCAAAAAATATTTTTGACAAAAACACTTGTTAGCCCAAGGTTAGTATAAATTCTCAAAAAGAAGCTCTTAGATCAGAAACATATGTTTAGATAGAGACTTAAAAACTCAAAATTATAAATACAACCTTGAACAAAGATTTAAAATGTGATTTTTACACCATATTTTTTCCTACAACCCAATCAATGTCAGTTAGCCTTGACTGATGTTGGTCACCCAAAACTGACGTCGATCACTATGTGACCTATGTATCAACAAAAAAATGTCAAAAACATGAGAAAATGAGGATAAAAATTGATGTTAAAGGATTTTTAATTACTTTTAAATAAATCTAATATTTCCAAAGTGTCTTCCTTGCTTTAATGAGATGCCTTGTCCCATCAGGCATGCCAAGATGTAGAGATGGATTACAAAGATGGTCAGATCAAGCATTAATCATGAAATCTAAAGAAAAATGCATAAGAACATAATAATCTAGGCCAATTTATTTAATGGGGTTTGTAAATGACAATAAAGAGCAATTGAAATAAAACATACATACATTACCTTCCCAAGAGCATCCCACCATCCGTAAGCAGCTCAAAACATGTTTTCCCCTCGATTTGGAGGTCATATCTTCATCAATGATGAATGATTTTCCCCTCGATCATCTCAAGATCACCAAATAAACTAGGCTCATGATATTAAAATAAATGCTATTCCTTTCAATGAAGCTATCCCATTGCAAATTAAACATAATAATCAACATAAACAAATGACTTGAGATAATTTTGCATAATAAGTTTACACAAATGAAGCTTAATCAAAGTGGTCTTGGCCCTCCTATTTATAGGATTTTGGATTTGATCAAGATTAACCATGACCATCCATCTTGAGATCAAAATGTGTGGTCATGTATTAATCCAATATTCCATAATTAATCCATAAATATCATCATCAATATTTGTGAGGAAGGGGCATTAAAGAGGCATGGGAAGCCATAATATTGATTTTTGTTGTATTTATGGCTCATGGATGCTACCCCATTGATAATGTCATTTGATGATGTAGATATCAGGAATCAATTTCAAATAAATTAATATTCAATAACTTTCATGGAATTCTTATTTAAGCTCATAATTTTGTTTAATTTGCCTAAGTAAGATTAATCATTTTAGTGCAATTCTTAGAAATTGGTGCATAATTAATCAAACAAGTCAGAATATCATATTATTGGGTCATAATTTCATTGGAGATGAATTATAAGATGATTTTAGTTGTTTATGGATCAATATCCCATTTAGGACATTAACAACATGAAATAATACATGCACAGGTCATGTGCCTAAGAATTTGGAGAAAAGAGCAATCCAGATAACCAAATTGCATTTTTGCCATTTTGACTCAAAATGATCTAAGAAAATTTAATAACCATTTAAAATTAATTTCCATATTTATGGATACATAAGCCTAAATCTACACTTGTATATGACAAGCTCAAACCATTTAGTGTGTTTAAGTGAGTTTGGCCTAAATTATGCATTTTCACAAATTTTGAGTAAGATTGACAATTTCAACACAATGGTGTTAGGAATTGGATGTCTACATGCACAACATATTAAATCAAAATTTTAATGCATTCAAATTATAAATTGAAAATTATATAGTTGTCACGAATAATTTTTTTTAATAAGGTGATTCTGGACTCACCATATGCCACCTAAATGATTGTCTTAGGCTATGTGATCATTAATATATCATGATGGATAATATTATGGATCATACATATGTCATTATATCTATATGTACAAAAATATATAAATATGACATAGAGTATCATTGTTTGAAGCCAAAAAATCAATTTTACTATGTGTTCTCACCAATCTATGTTTTTGAATCAAGTTTTGTGAGGGAGATAGTAGATGTTGTTCCGATCCATGTGGGGTAGTCATAACATCTTTAATAATATATAAAAATAAAAATAAACAACATGATCATGTAATATTTTGATACAATAGTTCCAGTAACCTCTAAGGATCTTCGGATTGTAAGATAACTCTTCTAGCTAGTCATGATTTTCACTAATAAGTGGCATTCTAATTGACAAACCATGCATGAAGTTTTTAGATGCCTAGAACTAAGCAAGTTACTAATACCATAATAAAAAAAACCAACCAATAATAAAAACTATAATAGTTATTTAGATGAATACATGTAGATATCAATAATAGATATGTGGTTGGTAGCACAAGAAACACTATAGGGAATTTGTTTGTGAATAAATTACATCAAATCAATCTTGTGTTGATATAATTTTTCTACACTAAACTAATCTCATATCCATTTTGTCTTAGGCCAATAATGTGAGATAGCAATGTCAATGAGCAAAGAAACATATGCACAATTTTAAATGTAGATTAAATGTAGTTCATCTTATAGAGTTATATTTTAAGGAAATACTTCTTGAAAATAAAACACAAATATGCTACAATTATGAGAGTGTTTCAACTCTATCTAGGATATTATGCTTATAGAAAATATGTAGATATAGAAAATAATAAAATTTAAGAACTACACTAATTGGATAAATATTTATCAATAAAAAACTAAAATTCAAACACAATACACCAAGTTGTGATTTAACATTAAATAGTAATTTGTAACTTTCCAAACTTGAGTGTAGGGTACCTCAGTGTTGATTATAGCTTCAATAACAAAATATAAAGTATCTGAGATACCTAAGATACTATTTACCATCTATACAAGCAGTAAATAAAAATTTAAGTGGGTCAAAGCACAAACTTGGGAGACAAAAATTATGACATTCCCCCAACTTTCAATTTTTATACAAAGGGTGTACGTCCTTTTTTTAAAATTTTAAGGCTCAACCTTGTGCCCAATCCTTAAGGATGTATACCCTTCTATTTTTTTTAATTTAATTTTATCTATATATCAAACTAATAGCTCTTGAAAGTTTTTTCTCTCTCTTCACATTTACTTGTAGATTCATGTATGCACTTTGGATTTATGTCCTGCCAATGGGATTCGACATTCAAGTTGCTACATGTCAGGTATGTTGGTTTTTAGATTTTAATTTTTCCATTTGTATTTATATATATTTATGAAATTTGGGTTTTGAGGTTAGGTTTTCATTATATTCTCTTGCATTTCCTAAAAAACTATATTTTTATTTAAATCTAGATACACAAGTTTGACAAATCCATTACATGAAAAAATTGTTAGACAAAACCTCTAATAGTTTGATTTTGCACAAAAAGTTAAATTATATGAATAATACAATTTAAAATTTCAATAATTATAAATAATCATCAATGGTTTGCATCACTCTTTAGCTGGTAGTACACATATTTCACTTGCCAATACACTAAAGACTATTTTTAATGAAGTGGGAAATATAACTTCACAACTTGATGCAATGTTGCATCTAAGAGAGGCCGTGAAAAAATTGTATTCCTAAAAATTATCATATGAAGATGTTAAGAAAAAAATAACAAAATAACATGTGTGTGCTTTATTTGTTAAGCCTAGAACCAACCAACCTCCATCGACAAATTGCAAACATATTAGTATCGATTGGTGTGTTCATGAGGAGATGCAAAATAAATTTTGGGATAGGTGGTTGATGGTGTTTGATGAGACTCCATGAAAAAATAATGAGGTTACCTTATAATTTTTGATAAAATTATATTATGAATTTATGCTGCAATAAATTCCAAACTATTTTGACATGAAGGCCTCCCAAGGTAGGGGAGGTGGGTCTTCATTTGATAGATCTAGTGCTAGGCAAGACCAAAATCATCATAATCGAGCTCATAGAAATAGAAGGATAATATCACATGCATTTATTCCTAAAATTTTGCATTTTAACATATAGATGAACACCGTTAAAGTTATTATAAGTCTGACACAAGTTATGATTGAGCATGGTATGTATACATTGAAGACTTCTACTTAGCCTATAGGTGGTACTAGTGATAGTGGCACTAGTGTTGTTGGTGGTAGTGGTATTGGTGGTAGTGGTAGTGGTGGTAGGGATTTTGGTGGTGTTTTTAGAGATGCTACTATCCCTCCTCCTACTCATGTTACATTTCATGTGCATCATTGCACATCATGTGGGAGGAAGTGTATGGGACCTCTTCTTTAGGTGAAAGATACATAAATTACATTTAAGGAGACTAGCATGATAGAGTATATACCACCTATAGATGATTCAATAGTGCATGTAACTAGCATGCCAAAAACTAGCATTCTAGAACATATGTCACCTATAGATGCTTCAGCAACACATGACACTAGCATGACAGACACTATGTCAGATGTACTAGCTTCATCAACTCTTATAAGGATATATCAGTGTATTGTGTAGGAGTTATAAAATTTACCATTTGTATTTGATACACAATTTATGTTTGTAAAATAATATTAAGTTTATTTTTTAGTATTTTTTTACTTAATTGACTAATTTATTTTATTGAACTTGTTATTTGTTGCTTGTATAGATGATTGGTGATATTTTGGGTAGATCAATAGGCCTTGAATCTATTGTAGAGGCCAAAATTGGCATCAATTTACCCTATACATAGGTTTGGAAACTTTTAAATTACATATTTATTCATGTATTTTTATTGTCATTTGAACAAGAAACTATGTTTTAAGATATACATTATAGTCATAGATTTTTATTATGTTCATTGGGTTCACACATTATTCATTTATTAGTTTTATAGATGATGAGAGATGCTATGGGCACCCCTCATAGATGAGAAGAAGGTTTTGATGATGTTGTGACTACATCGAAGGATCCACTATCTCTATAGTAGGTCATGATTCAGGGATGAAGACTAGTGAGAACACAGTAATATTGTTTTTAGCTTTAAGCAATGATATTCTACATCATATTTACAGAACTGTATGCACATCTAAATATAATGATATATGTATGCTCCATAGGATTCCCCATTGTGGGTGCATATGTGGTCTCATATACCTAGACAAAAATTTATATGGAATATGATGAGTGTATCATCATTTTTCAAAATTTTGGTCTTGAAAAATTTATCATTTTCAAATACAATTTTAATGCATTAATTTTTATATTTCATATGTTGTGCAAACATAATAATTTTTAAAGTTTTTGGATGAAATAAGGGATGACTCACATGCTGAGAGGAGAGTATCTACTTGTACTGAGACATCCAACACCCCTAAATCTACATCTATGCCAAAAAAGTGCAATTTATTTGGAGGCAATGAGGAGCAGGAGAGCTAGTTGTTGTTTTAGGGGTCTAATTATAGGCACAATCAAATTTTTATGCTGATATGGCCCACATTTTATGCATATATGGTGCATTTTGTCTATGTACATGTTATGGTCTACATTTTTTCTTGATAGATGTCCTATTATTTATGTTCAATTATGACATAGAACTTTGCATATACATGTATATACTATTCAACAATATGATTCATTTACCTATGCATATTTTCTATTTTGATCAATTAATGTTTACACATATTATTGGTTAATGATCATTATTAAGTCATATGGGGTTAAAAAATCCACATTATTTTCTAAGTTAGGGTCTTCATCATTATGTATATTTTTCATTTACATGTGATATTTACTATTTACTTGTTTCATTTACATTTAATTACATATCAATTTGCAATTATGATGTACGTGAACTTGTGATCAATTTCATGGATATAAATATTATAAGTTATACTTGATGATAGTTTTTAGGAGGTCTAGTGATGTAAGAGAAATTTACTATTTACTTGTTTCATTTACATTTAATTACATATCAATTTCTAAATGTGATGTAAGTAGACTTGTGATTAATTCAGGGATGTAAATATTATAAGTTGTACTTACTCATAACTGTTAGGAGGTCTAGTGATGCAAGAGTAATTTAATATTTAATTGTTTAATTTACATTTAATTAAATATCAATTTTTAATTTTGATGTAAGTGTACTTGTGATCAATTTCAGGGATGTAAATATTATAAGTTGTACTTGATCATAATTGTTAGGAGGTCTAGTGATAATGTAGGAACATCCTACTAACATGTAACAAGGTCCTTATTTATGTGTATTAGAGGTCTTATATGTTGAATTTAGTCAATAAGAGGCCTCACTTGGCCTTAAAAGAGTGAAATATATATCCTAAATGGTACTTTGGTGTTTTCCCACCAAAAGTTTAATTTGAATTTTCAAAGATGAATATATAAGGTTGTGGATAAATTGTAATGT
Source organism: Torreya grandis (assembly GCA_037957365.1). Lineage (NCBI taxonomy): Eukaryota > Viridiplantae > Streptophyta > Pinopsida > Cupressales > Taxaceae > Torreya > Torreya grandis. The sequence continues at coordinate 67,583 of JARHVA010000487.1, forward strand.
TTTATAGATTATTAAGAGTCTAATAGGTTTATAATGGTGTTATATGTGTCTATAAGGGGTTTTAATTGTCTTTAAGATCATATTTGTCCATAGGGTCTTGAATATCATAGTTGTCCATAGGGTCTAAAAATAGTTTGTTAGTCAATTAGTTAAAGAAAACCCAAGCGAATAAATAAGAATCTCAGACAGGTTTAGAAAATTGTTAATTTTAGTTGGGTTGAAATGATTAGATATACATCATTCATAAATAAGGGGATATGTACAAGGATAAATTTAAGATTAATAAGGACAAGAATCATCATTAACGTGGTTAGAGAGAGTGATGCATAATTTGGTAGTTCATAACAAGGTCTATATATTATTGTAATGTAAAATTTCTTGTTATTAAAAGACATATATTGCTTGAATATTGTGTAATCATGATTTTTAATACATTAATTATGGTTATTTATCCAAATTTGGATTAGGTTTGTGCTCAGTTTGAAGTTGTTTCATTAAAAACCTTGTATACATATTTTGTGTGTGTATAGTCTCTATAACTACTTGAAACTCATATAAATTTGTACATGAGTCAAACTTGAGGATTTTAATAGTTAAATGGGTATACCAATAATATATTATAGTTGTTATATTGATCCAAAGCATGTTAGGCTTCATTAATAACTATCTATAAGCTCTAGGATTTTGAGAAGACTAAGAAACCCTAGTTCTAGAGTTGAAAAGACAAAAGGTCAATATATATCAATTTAACCCTAAAAAAATCACCAAAATTGGTAGATAGATATCCAAAGGATTATATGTAAGGATAAAAGTGGTTTTAGGTTAAATGAGAATATAAAATAGCATTTATGACCAACTAAGTTTATGAAAACCCTGATATCTTAGTGTTCTTGATAGCGAGAAGGAAATTTTGCCTCAAAATTTTCAAATTTGAGTCTAGAAAGGTGAAGTAAATGTTGGAATAATTGTCATTGATGTCAAAGGAATTTTAATGGATATGAATGGAAATGTCAAATAGAATTTTTTTCCAGAAATGAATGGAAGTGTTTTTGGAAGTGAATGGAAATGTCGATTAAAGTGAACAGAATTGTTACCGAAAGTGAATGAAAATGTCAACAGTCACATATTTTGGTGAAGAGGTATCTCTTGGATGGGAAACATCCTTTAAATTATATATAAGGGATAATATATGTGGAAGTATAACAAGCATTCTATTTGAATGAAGATCACATAAGTGTGAGAGAGAATGAAGAGAGGAAGAACATAAAATGAAATAGAATATCTCTAAGACAAGCAATATGAAAGGTAGATTTATTTTAATGAAGATTATTCTTTGAGAATTGTGAAAGAAAGGAGAGCATAAAGTATATAATAAAATTAATTTTAGAGAAAGTGTAAGAGAAGCAAAGCCATCCTTCAATTGAAGAAGCAATCATAGACGATGGAATCAATTTGGCTTGGGGTCAGTGCCTCATAGTCTAGGGGTTGGTGGTCATGAATTAGCCAAGTTGGTTCTTGGTGAAGGGGATCGGTGTCTCCAGTGGGTGGGTGCTCACAAATTGACTGAGTTGGTGCTTGGTTTGGGGATTGGTGTCTCTAGTAGGTTGGTGCCTAAAAATATTGTAATAGTGTTATATATATATAAAAGGAATATTTCTCCATGGTTTTCTCTTGAAAGGTTTTCCGCACAAATTTGTATCTATTTTCATTATGTGGTTTTGCATTGTATTCTTTGATTGCTTTGAATATATTAATTATGGAGTAATTTGAGGTTTTGGATTCAAGATTAATAGTCGAAAGCAAAAAAATATCTTATACTGATTCGCCCCCCCTCTTAGTATAAGCTTGTGCTTAATAGTAAAGTTTGGATTTTTTTTTTATGTCTAAACATAATTTATAGGGGATTTATTTACATTTGGAAAGGATTATTTTTTTTTTTTGACCTATTAGTAATCATTAGGCTTACTAGGTGTAAAATAGGGTTTTGTGTATAAAAAGACCTTTACTTTTATTTGTAACTAGTGAAATCCCCTAAATTTTGGTATGTATCTTATAGGTTGATTAAGTCAAGTGTTCAAATTTGTTTTAATCCCCAAAACACATTTTAGTTTTTGTTATCTAAGACTGAGTTTTAGGCTTCTTGTAGGTGTCTATTTTCCAAGACAGTCAGGTATGGATTAGGGTGAGATTTCTTGTTAATGATCTAAACAAATTATTTGGAATAATTATTCGCTTTTTTTTTTAATAACCTTGATAAATTATATTTAAGGATGTGTAAAGGTGGATTTATTATTTTTACTTATTGAGTGATTTATTAGGCTTAGAATCCTAAAATAGGGTTTTAGAGTTTTGGACCTAATCTTTAAAGAAACCAACAATTCAAATTGGTTTCTTGCTCATTTTAAATAAATATAGACCTCCCTTGACATTATATAATCTTTTAGTGATATTCTAATTGAAAATTCATAATAAACTCATTGAAAATCAGACCTAAAAATAGTGTGGTAAAAGTGAAAGAGTAAGTTATCCTATCATGGATTCTATTTTTTTGTAATACCTCAATTACAGTGTGTTTATATTTTCCCTCCAAAACTAAATTAATTTTTTCAATAAGGAGCCTTTAATGTTCTTGGAGAAATTCATCACCTAGTAAAGGTGTGTGATTATTAGAAAGGCTCATTTAAAGTCTTGTGGTCTCAAAATTCATATAAATGTATTGTAATGCATGAATTAGCATTGAATTGACTATGTTTAATGTCTTATGATGTAAATGAAAAACAAATACCTAATTTAAATGGAACATACACTTACATTAGAATTCACCTAGCTCTGATCTTTATTTTGAATCTCCTCTCTAATTGGTATGATCCTTTGCATGGATAGTAGGTCACTCTTTACCTTCCTTTAAATTCTCTCATTCTTAGCATCATCCCCATAATCTCATAATATACTCTCATAATTATAATCTTTAATCTTCCTCTAAGCTTGTTTATCCTTTATCATGATTTCACAACATAAAGATCACATTCATGGTTCAATGCCTCTAGACATCCTTCTAGTGCATATATGGACATATACCTTCTCATTGGATCTCTTACATACATCCAATCCATCAACACAATCCTCAAGTCAGATTTACCAACTCAACTACACCTTCCTTCTTCATGCCTCCTTCTCTAGTAACCCTCAAAATATGTAAACCTAGCAGGTACAGACAACAAACAAAGTATATTATTAAAAAAAAAAAAAAAAAAAAGAAATTTTCAAGTACTCATTATACATATTCAACTCCAAGACAAGTTTTATGATCCAAATCTCCATGCAATCTAGCTAACTCAACTCACTCTTTTGCCAATTAGGCCTCTTTAGGTCTAGTATAATGACACATTTTGAAAAGCATACAATATAGACTTGTACTAGTCCAAAACCTCTTTAATATTGAATAACTTGATAAGTTACACCAAATTACAATATTTTAATAATTTTAAATGGTTATAATAAAATATATTTTAGTTATAATTTGGAAACCCTAGATTGACCTTAAATAGGCTTGTGTAAGGCTGAGAGGCTAGAAAATTAGATAGTTTTTTTTAAAACACTTCTCTCATCTTTTGTCAAGAATCTAAAACAACAAACATGCTCTGATTCCACTGTTAGATCTAGGAAGCACAATTGATTACCATGTAAAATAAACTTAACATGCGAAATTTAACCAGAAGTAACAAGTAACTAGAATTCAGAAATAACACAGAATATGAGAGACAATACCCAATTGTATTAATACTCTTCTAGAAGGAAATACAACAAAGAAGATGCCAAAGTCTTCTTCCTTACACACCTCTAGGGCTCCCACACCTCTAGGGCATAAATAATAAATCTCTTCAAGAGCTCACTCTCTCTCGTACGGTCCCAACAATAACTCAAGCACAGAGTTGTTGTTCACCTCCAACTAGTCAGTATCACTACTGCCAGTACCACTAGTCAGTATCACTACTACCAGTACACAAGTGTTCCACACACTCCAAATCCGAGTACACACCATACTCCAAGTAGATCTCCCCTGATCTTGCTACCTGTTGTGTTGTTGTCACCTTAGACCTTGCTACCTTGCATATCACCTTTGACCTCGCACACACACACACCTGCAAATCAACCGATCTTACTTACACATGTAGATCTCCAAACGTGGCCTTGCACACCTACTGACCAAGATCCTACACACATGAAGAACCCTTCTGATTCTCCAAACCAGCACCCCTGTGGATCTCTACCAGAACTTGCACAACCTGTAGCTCTACCTGATCATACACACTCGGCACCCCTATGGAACTAGGAGGAACACACCTTACCCTCTTCCCTCTGAAGGAGCTAACCTTGCTCAACTCAACTAGAACTAATTACAATACAGCCCATGAGTCTATTATATAGATCCCATGCAAACAATAATTAAACATCTAATTACAATAATTAGATCCATAACTCAAGACTAAAATTAGCCTTTCAACATGCAAACAATCGGTTCATTAACCAACTGTTCATGCAACTGACAGTTCTAGAACTACACAGGCGATCGACGTCGATCGATCCTTGATCGATGTCGGTTTTCTCTTTACTAGATATGACTGACATCGATTGATCAGACCGACGCCAGTTTCTCTACAACTCAACAACCTCTCAACAACCTCCTCCATGTCTACATCAGTGAAGCTTTTAGCTCCACAACCTAACAATCTCCCACTTAGAGATAAATAGTAGCACTATACCTGTACCTATACCCCATCTAATCTGAATTCTAGCTTGTATCCCTCTTCAAGATCAATCTTGAAGACCAACCACCACACAACCTATGGTGCAACACCTGTCATCCAAGTAACCTACCATATCCGAAGTGCCTGACCCTGCATAGCATGAATCCCTGCTGCTGGTCCCTCTCAGATACCTGAGAACCCATAGAAACACTTTCTAGTGCTTCCTTCCCAAATTGACTACAAACTTTCTGACATCACCCACTACTTGGGCAAACTCATGGAGTACACATGTAATCAACCTCATCACGTGATTAGGGACCCTGTTCTATGAACTGTCCATCCATAGGTGCGCTTGCCATTTTGCATCCTGCACTACCTTCACACAATCATCCTATGACAACATCAACTTGTGATCTTCCCTATCTCTAGGATTACTCATGCCAAAGAATTTCGCTAATCCCAAATCCTTCATGAAAAACCACTAAACTAACCTTACCTTTAGCTCAACAAAACCTTGTATGTCTGAACCTGCAACAAGCATACCATCCACATACAGTAATAGGATAATGTCGTGACCATCATCCACCTGGTAAGACAAACACAATGGTTACAATGACACTGACTAAAGCCATGCTTTGTCATCCACTTGTCAAACCTGTACCACTGTCTTGTAGCTTCCTCAAGACCATATGACCTGGCCTTCCATCTCACGTATCCATTCTCTCTATTCTTTAACCAAAGAATCCATTCATATTTCAGTGCTTTCATCTGGTTGACAACCCTACCAAATCTCCCATTTGGTTTTGCATCCTAGGAATCAAATTCCTCATTCATGCCATGCTCCCATTGTTTCTTGGATCCTTCCTGCTCTACAGAGAGCAATGAGTATAAAGAAGAGGAACAATGAATTTGAGGCTTACTTACCCTTTTAGTCCTCCATATGGGTGTTTGAGACTCCTTGACAGTTTGCTGTCCACCCAAAATCTATTTCAGTGACCGACCTTGGTCACCACATAGTTTGCATCTCACTGACGTTGATTCCATGCAATTGTCCAGGTCATCAACTCTGGTTATCCTATCGATGCTGGTAGCCACCCTGCTTGACACCATCAGCTCTGGTCTGCACATGACTAACATCAACATCTGCCTATTTGACGCCAATTCCTCTTGACCAACGTTGGTACCTATGTTCTCTTGTGAGTGATGACTTTTAACCTGCAAGCTCTCTTTAGATCAAAACCCTGTTCAAACTGCCTTGCTCAGAGTTACTCAGCCTTCGCCACTGATCTCTATCCATCATCTCTTCCATGAACACCAAGGCTTTCTAGTTCTTAAGTTTGTCAAAGACATCTGACTTCCTCTTAAGAACATGCATCTCCTTTTTTCTCTTGTGACCAAGCCTACAAAGCCACGTCTTTGCAAAAAAAGAAGAATTAGTAATATAAGTAGATAGATAAAGGATACCTACTTTCTTACCACCTGCTAATTCAAGTGCATCCACTGTGAGATTTTCTGTGCATCTCTCATCACCCAGCTTCTCTGAAGCAATTAGCCACATCTTCATAATTGGGACCTGCATGACCTTCTTCAACACCCATGTGTTGGCCTTCTGTAATTTCAGCTGCACTTCCCCTTTTCCAAAACATTGACAAGGCACACCAGCCCCTAAATAAATCTTTCCAAAGTCTCCAAAGACCTTAACATGGAAAAATACTCTATTTTGGGCTGCATGGAAAGAGGCAACATAATCTATAAAACAAGATTCTACTTTATCCAAGGAACATACCAGAGCATCCTGTGCAACAACACCTGTAACATCTGCTTCTTCAGTTCCTTCATGCTAATATTCTACCAACCAACAATATTTATTTACCTGCTCTTTCTTTCCATAACATTGTAATTGACCATTCGTGCTTTTCAATTCCTCCATTCTTAGTGTACTTTCTTCTGCCATTACTATACTCCCACTTAATTAGAAACCCTTGAGAGTGACTTGTAATCAAAACACAAACTTGCTCCCTGCAACCTTAGCTCTAATACCACTTGTCAGGAATCTAGAACAGCAAACATGCTCTGATTCCACTCTCAAGATCTAGGAAGCACAATTGATTACCATGTACAAGCAACTTAACATGCGGAATTTAACTAGAAGTAACAAGTAACTAGAATTCAGAAATAACATAGAATAAGAGAGATAATACCCAATTGTATTAATACTCTTCCAAAAGGAAATACAACAAAGAAGATGCCATAGTCTTCTTCTTTACACACCTCTAGGGCTCCCACACCTCTAGGGCATAAACAGTAAATCTCTTCAAGAGCTCACTCTCTCTCTCTTACAGTCCCAACAACAACTCAAGCACAGAGTTGTTGTTCACCTCTAACCAGTCAGTATCACTACTGTCAGTACCACTAGTTAGTATCACTACTGCTAGTACACAAGTGCTCCACACACTCCAAATCTGAGTACACACCGTACTCCAAGTAGATCTCACCTGATCTTGTTACCTATTGTGTTGCTGTCACCTTAGACCTTGCTACCCTGCAGATCACCTTTGACCTCACACACACACACACCTACAAATCAAGCGATCTTACTTACAAATGTAGATCTCCAAACATGGCCTTGTACACCTATCGACCAAGATCCTACACACATGAAGAACCCTTCTGATTCTCCAAACCAGCACCCCTATGGATCTCTACCAAAACTTGCACAACCTGCAACTCTACCTGATCATACACACTCGGCACCCCTGTGGAACTAGGAGGAACACACGTAGCTCTCTTCCCTCTTAAGGAGCTAACCTTGCTCAACTCAACTAGAACTAATTACAATACAACCCATGAGTCTATTATATAGATCCCATGCAAACAATAATTAAACATCTAATTATAATAATTAGATCCATAGCTCAAGACTAAAATTAGCCTTTCAACATGCAAACAACCGATTCGTTAACTAACTATTTATGCAACTTACAGTTTCGAAACCACACAGGCGACCAACATTGGTCCCTGTCTGGCTGGAGATGATCGACGTTGGCCTATCCCTGACCAATGTCAGTTTTCTCTGCACTAGATATGACCGATGTCAGTTGATCAAATCAACACTGGTTTCTATGCAACTCAACAACCTCTCAACAAACTCCTCCATGTCTGCATTAGTGAAGCTTTTAGCTCCACAACCTAACAATCTCCCACTTGGAGATAAACAACTACACTATACCTATACCTGTACCCAATCTAATCTATTTCCTGGCTTGTATCCCTCTTCAAGATCAATCCTGAAGACCAACCACCACACAAACTGTAGTGTAACACCTGTCATCCAAGTAACTTGCCATATCCAAAGTACCTGACCCTACATAGCATGAATCCCTGTTGCTGGTCCCTCTCAGATACTTGAGAACCCACTGAACCATTTTCTAGTGCTTCCTTCCCAGATTGACTACAAACTTTTTGACAGCACCCACTACTTGGGAAAACTCAGGGAGTACACATGTACTAAACCTCATCATGTGATTGGGGACCTTGTTCTGTGAACTATCCATCCATAGGTGCACTTGCCGTTCTGCATCCTGCACTACCTTCACACAATCATCCTGTGACAACATCAACTTGTGATCTTCCCTGTCTCTAGGATTACTCATGCCAAAGAATGTTGTTGCTCCCAAATCCTTCATGGCAAACCACTAAACTAACCTTACCTTTAGCTTAGTAAAACCATGTATGTCTGAACCTGCAACAAGCATACCATCCACATACAGTAATAGGATAATGTCCCAACCATCATCCACCTAGTAAGACAAACACAATGGTTACAATGACACTGACTAAAGCCATGCTTTGTCATCCACCTGTCAAACCTGTACCACTATCCTGCAGCTTCGTCAAGACCATATGACCTAGCCTTCTATCTCACGTATCCATTCTCTCTATTCTTTAACCAAGGAATCCATTCATCTTTCAGTGCTTTCTTCTGGCTGGCAACCCTACCAAATCTCCTATTTGGTTTTACATCCTAGGAATCAAATTCCTCATTCATGCCATGCTCCCACTATTTCCTAAATCCTTCCTACTCTATAGTGAGCAACAAGTATAAAGAAGAGGAATAATGAATTTGAGGCTTACTTACCCTTTCAATCCTCCATATGGGCATTTGAGACTCCTTGACAGCTTGATGTCTGCCCAAAATCTGTTTCAGTGACTGACCTCAGTCACCACATAGTCTACATCCAACTGACGTCAGTTCCATGCGACTGTCTAGGTCATCGACTCTAGTTATCCTACTGAATCCAGTAGCCACCCTACCTAACACCACCAGCTCTAGTCTACACATGACTGACATTGGCATCTATCTGTTCGATGCCAGTTCTTCCTGACCAATGTCGATACCTGTGTTTTCCTATGAGTGATGACTTTTTACCCGTGAGCTCTCTTTGGATCAAAACCCTGTCCAAACTACCCTGCGCAGAGTTACTCAGCCTTCTCCACTAATCTCTATCCGTCATCTCCTCCATGAACACCAAGGCTTTCCAGTTCTTAAGTCTATCAAAGACATCTGACTTCCTCTTAAGAACATGCATCTCCTTCTTGCTCTTGTGACCAAGCCTACAAAGCCACGTCTTCACAACAAAAGAAGAATCAATAATATAAGTAGATAGATAAAAGATACCTAATTTCTTACCACTTGCTAATTCAAGTGCATCCACTGTGAGATTTTCTATGCATCTCTCATCACCCAACTTCCCTGAAGCAATTAGCTGCATCTTCAGAATTGGGACCTACATGACCTTCTTCAACACCCTTGTGTTGGCCGCCTATAATTTCATCCGCACTTCCCCTTTGTCAAAACTTTGACAAGGCACACCAGCCCCTAAATAAATCTTTCCAGAGTCTCCAAAGACATTAACATGGAAAAATACTCTATTTCAAGCTACATGGAAAGAGGCAACAGAATCTATAAAACAAGATTCTACTTTATCCAAGGAACATACCAGAGCATCTTGTGCAACAACACCTGCAACATCTACTTCTTCAGTTCCTTCATGCTGATCTTCTACCAACCACCAATATTTCTTTACCTGTTCTTTCTTTCCATAACACCGTAATTAACCATTCGTGTTTTTCAATTCCTCCATTTTTAGTGTACTTTCTTCTGCCATTGCTATACTCCCACTTAATCAGAAACCCATAAGAGTGACTTGTAATCAAAACACAAACCTACTCCCTGTAACCTTAGCCCCGATACCACTTGTCAGGAATCTAGAACAACAAACATGCTCTGATTCCACTATTAGGATCTAGGAAGCACAATTGATTACCATGTACAAGCAACTTAACATGCAGAATTTAACCAAAAGTAACAAGTAACTAGAATTCAAAAATAGCACAAAATATGAGAGATAATACCCAATTGTATTAATACTTTTCTAGAAGGAAATAAAACAAAGAAGATGCCACAGTCTTCTTCCTTACACACCTCTAGGGCTCCCACACCTCTAGGGTATAAATAGTAAATCTCTTCAAGAGCTCACTCTTTCTCTTACGGTCCCAACAACAACTCAAGCACAGAGTTCTTGTTCACCTCCAACCAGTCAGTATCACTACTACTAGTACCACCATTCAGTATCACTACTACCAGTACACAAGTGCTCCAAGCACTCTAAATCCGAGTACACACTGTACTCTAAGTAGATCTCACCTGATCTTGCTACCTATTGTGCTGATGTCACCTTAGACCTTGCTACCCTACATATCACCTTTGACCTCGCACACACACACACACATGCACACACACACGTGCACGCACACACACACACACACACACACACACACACACACACACACACACCTGTAGATCAATCGATCTTACTTACACATGTAGATCTCCAAATGTGGCCTTGCACATCTGCCGACCAAAATCCTACACACATGAAGAACCCTTTTGATTCTCCAAACCAGCACTCCTGTGGATCTCTACCAGAACTTGCATAACCTGTAGCTCTACCTGATCATACACACTTGGCACCCCTATGGAACTAGGAGGAACACACCTTGCTCTCTTCTCTCTGAAGGAGCTAACCTTGCTCAACTCAACTAGAACTAATTACAATATAGCCCATGAGTCTATTATATAGATCCCATGCAAACAATAATTAAACATCTAATTACAATAATTAGATCCACAGTTCAAGACTAAAATTAGCCTTTCCACATGCAAACAACCGATTCATTAACTAACTATTCGTGCAATTGATAGTTCTAGAACTACACAGGTGATCAATGTCGGTCCCTGTCTGGCTGGAGATGACCGACGTTGGCTGATCCCTGACTGATGTCAATTTTCTCTACACTGGGTATGACTGACGTCGGTTGATCAGACCGACGCCGGTTGCTCTGCAACTCAACAACCTCTCAACAACCTCCTCCATGTCTAGTGAAGATTTTAGCTCCACAAACTAACATCTTTAAGACCTATTTAAGGTATGTTTATTATTTATTAAACTCCTATAAAATGTTCCAATACTTTATTTAACACGAAATGTCCATCCAAGACATATTTGCAAAGGTTTATGCTAATACAGGTAGGTTTTGCGACTTCTTGACACCATCCTCCTCTTCAAAACATTATTTGTTCCTTCTCAAGATACCATTCATAATTATACACCTTACCTTTCATGTTTCAAAATTTCTTCTTTTATAGGTCTCCAAAACTACTAAAATCTTACTTGACAATTTTCTTTTGACAAGAACATTAGGTTTGTTAAAGATAAATAGTCCTAAAACTCCTATTAATCACTTCTTAGACTTCTAAATCACTACTAAACTTTTTCAATAGTACCTTTACATCATCTCCTCTCTCTCCTCTAAATTTTATAGAATTTGAATAAATAAATCATAAGATACAAGGCTTTTATAATGGCATATGGTTTCATAGCAGCCTATAGGCTGAGAGCACCTAAAAAGGTCTTATTTAAAGTTGGAAAAATTTTAAACCCTCATTATTTTTCACAAGGTCTGAAATAAACCCTTAAATTTTTTCCCTTTTATTCTTGTCTAAGGTCTTAAATGTCTCCCTACTAATTAATTTGATGCATATCAAGCAGTTCAAAGCTTTAACAATATTACAGTACCCAACTTTAGTTAAGATCCTCCTCCAACTTTGGTCATGCATTACATGATAACCATGAGGGATAAATACAAGACATTAGCTCATAAATTTTCATGTATGAATCCTATAATAAATCCCAAGTGTATTTTTTATAAATCAATAAGGGTGAAATGTGGCAATGAGGTTTCTCTCATGGCCAAATCTCTTAGAACAGGGCAAAACTTGTTCAACAGGGGCCATATACTGTGACTCATTAGCCTGATCAATGAACCATATATGTAAACACATCTATATGGTAATTTTAAGGCTATAAATTCCATTTTTTAATCTTTATTAGGCCTTTGGAGTGAAGGTTGTAGTTGATCAGATGCATCCCTTAAGAGAAGCCACTCATCCTTGAGTATGCAAAATGAACAAACTTCAATCGTGCATTACAAGATAACTATGAGGGATAGAGATGAGCCATTATATCCTAAACATGTATGGATGAGTCATATAATAAATCCTAAGATTATTTTATTTAAATAAAGATAGGTGAGATGCAGCAATGAGGTTTATCTCATGACCAAACCTTTTAGAACGGGCCAAAAGTTGGTCAACGGGGTAAATATCGTATGACTCATTAGACAAATAAATGAGCCATTTACATGGATACATTTGGATGGATGTTTTAAGGCTATAAAAAATATTTTATATTCTTGGTTGGGACCTAAGAGTGAAGGTTGCATTTGATCAAATGCATCCCTTAAGAGAATCCACTCATCCCTAAGTGTGCAAAATGAGCAAACTTTAGTCACACATTGTAAGATAATTGTGAGGAATAAGGATGAGTCATTAGATTATAAATGTGCATATATGAGTCATCTAATAAATATTATGAGGATTTTATCTGAATAAAGATGGGTGAGACATGGAAATGAGGCTTCTTTCACACCCAAATCTCTTCGAATGAGCCAAAAGTTAGTCAGTGGAGCCATATACTATGAATCGTTATCCTAATCAATGAACCATCTAAGTATTAACATATGGATGTGAATTATAAGGATATAAAAATTATTTATTATTCTTTATTGGTCTCTAAGAGTGAAGGTTTCAGTTTATTGAAAGCATCCCTTAAGAGAATCCATTCGTCCCTGAGTGTGCAAAATGAGAAAACTTCAGTCATACATTATAGGATAACCATGAGGGATTGAGATGAATTATTAGATATTACACAACATGGATGAGTAATATAATAAATCATAGGATGATTTTATCTAACTCGATACAGGAAAAATGCAACAATGAGGTTTTTCTCATGGCCAAATCTCCAAAACAGGCCAAAAGTTGGTCAGTAGGGGTCGTATACTATAAATCAATAGACCAATTAATGAACCATCTATGTAGACACATATGAATGAGGATTTTAAGGGTATAATTACCATTTAATCATAATTGATACCCAAGACTAAAGATTATAGTTTATCAGATGCATCCCTTAAGAGAATCTACTCACCTATGAGTGTACAAACTAAGTGAACTTCTATCATGCATTTTAAGATAACCTTGAGGTCTAGATATGAGCCATCAAGTCTTACACATGCATGGATTAGTCATATAATAAAAACCATGAATATTTCATATAACTCAAGATAAGTAAGATGTGGTAATGAGGTTTATCTTGCAACCAAAAATCTCAGAATGGGCCAAAAGTTAGCCAGTGAGGACAGTATATTATGACTAGTTAGCCCAATCGATGAAACATATATGAAAATATGTCTAGATGGGAGTTTTAAGGCTATAATATCAATTTTTTAGTCTTAGTTTTTACCTATAAGTGAAGGTTACAATTGATCAGATGCATCCCTTAAGAGAATACACTCATCTTTGAGTGTGCAAAATGAGAGATCTTTCATCATGCATTGTAAAAGAATATTGAGGGATAGAGATGAACCATAAAATCATACCTATACATGGATGAGTCCTATAATAAATATTAATATGAGTTGGGAAAGATGCAACAATGAGGTTTATCTCGCAACCAAATCTCTTAGAATAGGCAAAAAGTTGGTCAGTGAGGGCCATATATTCTGACTCATTATCCCAATCAATGAATCATCTATGCAAACACATCTAAATGGGAATTTTAAGGATATAATATCTAATTTATAATATTTTTCATGACCTAAAAGTGAAGATTATATTTTATGAGATGCATCCCTTAAGAGAATCCACTCATCCCTGAGTGTGTAAAATGAGAAAAATTTCATCATGCATTACAGGAGAACCATGAGGGCTAGAGATAAACCACCAGCTCCTAAACATGCATGAGTGAGACCTATAATAAATTTTTTGAGGATTATTTCTAAATATATTTATTTTAGATGTGATAATGAGGTTTATCTCACATATAAATCTCTTAGAATGGGTAAAAACTTAGTCAACAAGGCACATATATTCTGACTCATTAACCCAATCAAAAAACCATATATGCAAACATGTTAAGATGGGAATTTTAAGGCTCCAATAACCATTATTTGGTCTTTTTTTTTCCCTAGGAGTGAAGGTTGTATTTGATCAGATGCATCCCTTAAGAGAATCCACTCATTCCTGAGTGTATAAAATGAGCAAATATTCATCGTGCATTTTAGGAGAACAATGAGAGATAGAGATAAATCATCAAATCATACACATGCAAATATGTTTCATGTATGAAATATCATAAGTATTATCTCTAACTCAATTCAAGTGAGACATGGCAATGAGATTTCTCTCGTAGCCAAATTTATTAGAATGGGTTAAAAGTTAGTCAGTGGGGGTCATATATTCTGAATCATTATTACAATTAATGAACCATCCATATGTACATGTCTAGATGGGAATTTTAAGTCTATAATTTTTTTTCTAGTCTCAGTCATGGCATGAGAAAGAAGTTTGGAGTTGATTGGATGCATCCTTTAAGAGAATCCACTCGTCCCTGAGTGTGCAAAATGAGTGAACTTTCATCACACATTGCAAGAGAACCATGAGGGATAAAGACAAACTATCATTCCTACACATGCATGGACAAGTCCTCTAAGAAAACCCAAGAGGATTCTCTCTATCTTGAGTTGGGTGAGATAAATAAATGAGGTTTCTCTCATAGCCAAATATCTCAAAATAGGCCAAAAGTTGGTCAATTGGGGTCATACATTTTGAATCATTAACCCAATTGATGAACCATTTGAATAGACACATTTGGATAGGAATTTTAAGGCTATAATGGTTACTTTTTATTCTTGATCATACCTGTGAGTGAAGGTTGAAGTTGATCAGATTCATCCCTTAAAAGAATCCACATGTCCCTGAGTGTGCAAACTGAGTGAACATTTATCATGCATTGCAAGAGAACCATGAGGGATAGAGATGAACTATCAACTCATACACCTACATGGATGAGTCCTATAATAAAGCTTTAGAGGATTATCTCTAACTCTAGACCATAATTAAGGCATAGATAAGACTATTTTCTTGAAAGGACAAATAGAGAGAAGGTCAAAACATGTTTTCTAAGGTAGATAACATTAATATAAGTTATTTTTTGGCTTCTCTTCATTTGAATAAGATAATATTATCTAGTCATGACACCAACCATGTGAAGGTTAAATCTCATTTGGTGCCACTAACCTACATTAATATTGCTAGTAATTTTTTTAAATAGAAATAAACACATAATGATAAACTAATTGAAAATTAAAATACATTAAATCAAATAAGTTTACTATATTAATTTGAAACACAATATAAACTTATCAATTCAATCTAATGTACCTTTAGGATCAGATTCTTTTGCAAGTGTTTCAAGAATTGCTTCGTGGTCAAATTCACACACTTTTCAAAAAGTTCTATTGCAAAGATTTCCATGATATTTGATCATTTGAATATTTATAGAAATAACTAGATTTGAATAATGAAGCACCACCTTGTATGTTTCAAAGTTCTCAAATAACACTTATTTTATATTTTAATGATAGTACTTATGAATCCAGGTTCCCCGTAACCACTACAGATTCAGTGGGATAAATTAGCTCTCCTCCATCCATAACATTTGTAGTTAATTTTTTTCGGCCTCTACACAATGACATAATTAGTAGTTTGTTCACTCATCATTGTCCTTAGGTGGCACAATGACTACAAATAATGCCATATATTTAAAGTATAATCAAATTGTAATCACATCTAGGAAAAAATAAAGATATCACTAATATCTAACTAAGATTGTATATTTAATTAAAGAATAAATTGTACCTAGTTGTAGAAAATTTGAGATTTGGTCAAAGTCAACTGATAATACCATTTCTTGATCCATCAATTTTTAGAGTGAATGGATTCTCTCTACAATTGATATGGGTCTACAATACCATTCATCAACCCATTATTTTAACTCACATTTATTCCAATTAAATTCCATACATGAGAAATAAAAACATGCCATATCCCTAGTAAAAATATTCCAATGAACTTGAATTTGAGATTTGAATGGAGTGGAAAACACTCGATCTAAATACTACACTACAATCTTCATACATTGCCTTATAATTTTCCTCTATTAACCAAAAGAATCTTAACACATGAGAGTGTTTATCTGATCCATAAAAAATATTTTCATTACACCAAGTCACAATACTTGCATCTTCGATAAAATTAAAACCATCCTTGTACTTTGCCTTCTCTCTTAGGGCTATTTTTACACATGCATCTGCACCATCATGTTCCCATTTTCTATGCCTTGCCTCAAAGAAGTTCCAAAAATGTTAAACATCATTCTTATGAATTTTTCTTAACCAGTAAAACATTCAAGAATTCTTAAACTTCCCTGCACAATTGTCTAACAAAATGTAATGTGTATCAAAAATGATTTGTCTTGCAATCATATTTATATAAAATATCTAAAAACAACCTTGGATAAACTCTAAAAAATATGATTTGTCATCACTCATATAAAATTGGTACTCCCTCAAAATCTTTATGTTATCATCTCTATTATTAGGTACATGTCTGAATGTAATATGAAAAAAATTATAACTTGAATTGAATCATAGTATTGGGATTGAACCTCATTATGTGGTTGTAGTTTGTAGTTCTTAGCAACATCCATAACTAAAATAATGGTGCCAATTGGGAAGTTGTCCTTGCATACCTTGAATTGAATATCTAACCATTTTGATTTATTTGTGTGTCTTACATATTAGTAGATACTATTATTCTTGAATTCAAACATGAAATTAAATACAAAAACTTTGGTTGTAACTAATTCACATCTTGATGACTTTTTTTCATATTTTAACACATACTTTATAGATTTGTACTTCTTATAATCAACTAGTTGCTTTCCAAATTCATGTGAAATTTATTCATGCATACTAGTCATCAAATTTGATAAACCACCACAACTGTTAAATGTTCTATCTAAACATTGCTTGGAAAAAAAGGCTATCCCTTATGTCTTTGACAAAAAAGACTTTAGATTAATTCTCTTGATATCTTAGGTGGGGAAGACACCATACATTCTTGAAAAATCTTGTTAGTATGCAAAGTATAATATATATGACAAAAAATATTGAAATGCATAGTAAATTCAACATAGACCCTACAACAACATGTGGTGCATGCTTGGTTTATTTTAACATAGAAAGGCTTTCACATATCAAATAACCTTTAGCTAATTATCAATTAGACATTAAATTTTTCAATAAACTTTTTATAAATTTCTGTTTGGGTTATGTCTAAAAAATATTTTACATGTGGCTCATGGATTTTAAAGAATTTTATTTTTTTAACATATTTTACATTAGATGAGACCTTTGTGTTTTCATTCCAAAAAATTTAAATTAAATTTCTTCTTCCTTCAACTAATACCTTATCTTTTCATAGTGATCTACCACTAAATGGCCAACAATCCGTGAGTGAAGGGTCATCAAGATTTGTTCTTATTTTTATGATATTTATTAGAGTTTTTCTATTTAAGTTCAAGGATTTACTTGTTTCACTAAGAATTTGAGCTTTATATGTTGACTTACTTACTATAGATTCTATTATTACTCATCTTGCCACATTACTATATTTTATCTAATTTTTTTTTCCCTATTGCTTTAAATGCATTAAAAATATTCTTTACTATTGTACTATTTCTTCCCTCCATGTTTAATGTTATTAACCCCAAATTATGTATCATATGAACCATTTTTTGCATTTGCAATAATTAAAAAAATAATTGACATAGTTTTGTATGGGTTTTATTCTCAAATGCATAATCCCATACATGTTGAGCATGGCATTGAATTGATCTTTTAAAATTTTACCTTCCATAGGTTCTATTATTTTCTCTTATATTTCAAACATATACGTTGGTGTTCATCTTATTATCCTTGGAGGTTTGGGTGTAGGAGCTATATTTTATATTACATTGGGTGTTGTTACCACTTAAACCATAGTAAAGATAGTAGAGGGTTGACTATCTATATTAGACCTTACAGGTGAATTGAGTTCCTCTTCATTAAGAGACACATGATTTGGGGTCATTATTTGAAGTTGATTATCATCATACTTAAAATTTTCATTATGAATAGATGATTCATTATATTATTTTTGTCTATATGTTTCATCACTCATTACAAATTCATTACTTACATGCTCTTAATTTTGAATTTCATCATACAACAAAGATTGATTGAGTTATCTTATCTCATTTGAAGACATATCTAAACTAAATTCTAGATAATTGGGCATGTTATTTTCATGTAAAATATTACTTGGTGTGGAGGAAGCACCTTCACCTTGCCTAGAAGCCCTTATGGATGATCTCATATCTACATGTCTTTTTATTTGTTTTTCTCTCTTCTCTTCAATTTCCTCATTTTTTAGCTCTTTGATTGGTCTTTTGTGATGACTTCGCAACTCCATTATTTATCTTTACCAAAATAAGAAAATTTTAGATTAAACTTGAATAATTTTTAGTGATTCAAACAAGGTGAATGGAGAAGTTACCAAATTTGCATACTTAAAAAAGAAAAAACTAGTTTATAATTTACAAAAAACAAAATCAACGAGCGAATTTCATGGGAAATCCAAGAGATATTCACGAATCACAAAGGGCGTGTATGCTTTTGAAAGTATGCACACCCATTTTGATCCACAAAAAGTGGGCAGATATAATAAATGTGTAAAAAGTTGGTTTACATAGGGCATACACCCTTTGCAATTTCATAAAAAACATTTGGCCACTTTCCCTCTAAAATTGCCTTAGTTTTGGGTCTAGGGGAACCTAAACTTGGTCCAAATATTGTCATGAACCAACCAAGGAGATTCTTAATAAATTTAGAGGTTTTTTCATCTTTGTCAACATGTCTAATTAGCCAACTTTTATTTTTTAAAACATTATATGGGTTTATAGAGGAAAAAGCGTAGTTTTATGATATATAATTTTTTTAATGTTATAATATTATTTATAATTATTACCTAATTTCTACATAGCATACCTCATTATGGACTATATACATATCATCACAAATTCTCTTATAAATTTTTGAATATTAATCAAACGTTTATGAAATTTATATCTCAAGAATATAAACATTGTCAACTATGCTTTAAAAAAAATAGTTTTCATGAGGTTAAGGTCAAAAGGTTGTGTTTGTACACTTGTAGTTTCAATTTTCCAGTTGTCTTGACTTGTAAAATTATTTAAAAATTATATATAATAAAAAAAAAATCTTAACAATCTTTTATATTTCACATATCTATATATGAAGTTTCATACAAAAAATTATTCATTTACTCAAAAAAAGTGTGTTCGTATACATTCAATCTCATCTTTTTTAAAAAAATGACCAATTTATTGTCATAAATGCATTCATTTCACACACTTTTATTATCTGGGTATTGAAAAAAATTATATTTTTAAAAACTAAATTCAAAATGCTACAATTCATGTTCTTATGTCATTTTCAAATTCATTTTTGAAGTATATCTAACATTCTTTGTCAAATATTAGTCAATTAAGTAAATATATACTAATAAATAAACTTATATTCTTTTACATACATAAAAAAACTTTATTTAAAATTAATCCTATATCTCAAATATAGATGATGAAGTAGATAAGTCTTGCATAATAGGTAGACATGCACCAATGGGAGGTGGTGAAGTAACTACATATGGCATAAAGTCCAGCATGTTAGAGTCATGTAGTGCTGAAGCATCTAAAAGTGACATAAACTCTGACATTATAGTCTCTTGAGATCTTGAATCACTCTAGATGGCATTTATCGAAGAATGTGGTGTCCTAAGGTATCGAAGAAACTATAGATGAAATATAATGTTCTATATTATTGTTCAAAGATGTTGAAGCTACTATAAATGACATAGATTTTTAGGTACTTATGTGTTGCACAAATGTAGGTCTAGTCTCTACAGATGTAGCATGTGTATGTCACACCTGAATAGGAGGTCCAATACACTTCCTTCCATATTATGTGTAATGATGTACGAGAATTGTAAGATATTTGCTAGTAGGAGAGACACTAACACCAATAGTAAGAGGGACACTAGCACCAATACCACTACAACCAATAATATGAGGGACACTACTAAATGTCCCATCACCTAGAGCCTATGTATAAGTCCTCAGTGTATGCATCCCACGGTCAATCATAACCTATGTGAGACAAATGTTTAAAGAGTGTCCATTTGTGTGGTAAGATGAATTTTTTTAAGAATAGAAGCATGTGTTATTGTCATTCTATTAATCTGAACTTGGTTATGGTAATTTTGGTCCCCTCTAGCATCAGGTCTATCAAATGAGGACCCACCTCCCCTACTTTAGGAGGCCTTCATGTCAAAATAATTTAGGATTTATTACAACACAATCTCATAATAAAATGTTCTCAAAAATTATAATGGAACCTCATTATTATTGTATGGAGGCTCATTAAACACCACCCACCACCTATCCCAAAAGTTATTTTTTATATCCACATGAACACGTCAATCAATGCTAACATGTTTGCAACTTATTGGTGGTGGTTGGTTGGTTCTAGGTTTAGGAAACAAAGTACACACATCTTATTTTATTATTTATTTTTTTAACATCATTATATGACAATTTATCATAATAATATTATTTCAAGACCTCTCTTTGATGCAACATTTTATCAAATTACGAAGTGACATTTCTCACTTCATTAAACATGGCCTCCAATGTACTTTCAAGTGAATTGCATCCATTATGATTTGAGCAGTGATGTAAATGATTGATAATAATTTGTAATTATTGGTGTTTACATTATAATGTTCATATAATTCAGCTATTTCTTCTATGAAGTCAAAGTATTCAAGGTTTTGATCATAGTTTTGTTCTATGTTTTCTTCATGCATTAAATCTATTGAATTTTGTATCTAGATTTATAAAAATAAAAATTTTATTAGTAAATGTGAGAGATTTCAATGCAAATTCAATTTAAAAACCCTGTGCATAAAAATATCTAAATTGAAACCTTGAAATTAAAATTTAACAATTGACATACCTGAGACTGGAAACAAAATGTTGAATCATTCTAGTGGGATGCAAAGCCAAAGTAAGCATGTCCTCTTCAAAATGTGAGAGATCCATCAAGGCAAAAAAATAATTCATGGGTTTGAGCAAGGCTTGAAAAAATAGTGAAAATACAAAAAATCATATGCATTTTTATTCAAACAAATGGTGTACATACTTTATTATCCAAAGGGTGTGTGTCCTTTGAGGGCCACAAAAATTGTAGGCCCTTTAGCCTACAAAAAGCATACGTCATTTTGCTTTAGCAATATGTCAAGTCATTTTAGGCACATAAATTTTGAAAAAAAAAGGTATACACCCTTTTCAAAATAAATAAACAAACTAAACTAAACTAAACTAAACTAAAATTTTAAAAAAGTAAAATTTTCCTATAAATATCACATCTTTCATCCCTAACTTTATACATCTACTTAATAAATATAATTTCACTTTACTTACTAAAGATATAACACGTATAATAACACAAGAATAAGAAAGATGACCCATAAAATAAAATAAGAAATGCATAAAAATAATAGAAAATTAAAAGTCAACAAAAGAGGCCCTCACAATAAATAATATCATTAAAAACATTTTTAGTTGTCTAAAAAATTTTATAAATGGAAACTTTGAAATTAAAATTTAACAATTGATATATTTGAGATTACAATCAAAATGTTGAATCATGTTAATAGGATGTAAAGCTAAAGTACACATGTCCTCTTCAAAATGTGAGAGATTCATCAAAGCAAAAAAAGAATTTGCAGGTTTGAGCAAGATTTGAGAAAAACAATGAAAACATAAAAGGGCATATGTGCTTTTATTCCAACAAATAGCATATGCCCTTTGTTATCCAAAAAGTGTAAGCCCTTTGTAGGTTACAAAGGTTGTTTGTCCTTTAGCTTACAAAACATATATATCATTTTACTTTGGCACTATGCCAAATTATTTTAGACACGAAAATTTTGAAAAAAAATTATACTCTTTTCCAAAAAAATAAAAATAAATAAATAAACAAATAAAAACTTTTCCTATAAATATCACCTCTTTTATCTCCCAACTTTATACATCTACTCAATAAATATAATTTTATTTTATTTACTGGAAGTCTAATATATATAATAATATAAGAATAATAAAAAGGACCCATAAAATAAAAAAGAATAGAAAAGTAAAAGTCAACAAAAGAGGCCCTCAGAATAAATAATATCATTGAAAACATTTTTAGTTTTCTAAGATTTCTTATAAAGAGATTTAACAAACCTAAACCTTGATTTTTGAACCAAAATGTTACTGTAGGGGATTCTTCATCCTCGATTAAAGGTGAAGCATCCACAATAACAAATATTATATTATAGTTAGCCATCATAAACTATATTGCTTGACATTATAATGATTTATTTTTATTCAAATTAAAATTAAAATTTTATTATTTTAGATTATTTTTGTTGGATTAATAAGTATATATTCATAGTTCAACCTAGTTTTATTAGATTAAGAAGTTTATGTACATATCTATAATTGAATCACTGTAAATATTGAAGGGTCTTCTAACATATTTTTTATGTTGAAAGACAATCCCTTAATAGGTGTAAGGAAACTTTTTAATAATAATAATAATTATTATTATTATTACTTTATTTTTTTTTTAAAAATTAGGAAAAGGGAGTATGGAAGCATATGTTTGAAAAAGATAATGTAATTGTATTTCAAAAAAAAACATAAAAATAAAATATAATTTAAATATTTATATAGAACATTAAATATAATAAACTTTAAAATGTATTTCTTGTAAACGACTAGGTAATTCTCTCCACCTCTATAAATATGCCATGAAGATTTCTCCATCATGTTGTTTGGCTTTGCACAAGTCAACAATGGTCAATTCGTGTTTAATTTTGTATGAGAAGTGGTTGACAAACTTTTCAAATAACTCATTATAATCCATAATTGATCCCTTGGGTAACTTAAGTACACAATCTAAAGCTTGTCCCTCTAAACTTCACAGAAATAAATGAAGCAAGTAAACACTATTGTAAGCAACCTCTTGGCATAACATAAAAAATGCCTAAATGTGTTTATGAGGGTCACCCTTTCCTTTGTATTTATCAAATTTGGATGCCTCAAAGTAAGATATAAAATGGATTTGAATAATGCTTAAATCAAACAAATATGGACATATCTCATCAAATTTATACTTCTTTAATCTGTTACCTGTCTCCAATCGTGACATAATCTCCTTCATGGAATTACACTCTTGCATGTTTGGTGCATCTATGGGTGGAATATAATTATGTTGGGGTGGTATGTACCCCTATTTTTGTGGTAGTATGTGCCCCTATTGCATGGATTTTTAAGGTATATACAACCTATGATCCATGACTTTATTTTGGTTAGATCCTTGAGTCGAGTAAGCCATTGATACCCGGGTTGATAAACATTCCCTAAATTTGGCTGCCTTGAAATAAATGTGTTCTATTAATTTTGGGGAGTCCTTAGTCTATTCACCAATATAAGTTATGGTTGAGATGAATTAGCGAAATTGCTTTAAAGGATATCTTCAATATGCACTGAATGTTTTGGTACTTGGCTTTGCAAAGGGACAAGAGGTTCTTGATGATTAAAAAATGTATGTTCCATGTCTGGAAAAACATATTTTGGAACCTCTTGTGTCTTATGTTTTTCAATTGAGACATTTTTATCCATCATTATTGTGTTCTCAATTACAATTTGTTGCTTTGGTTCAACTACATTCCCTTATTCTTTAGAAGCATCATTGTGTATTAAGGTAGCAAGTAAAGACTTAGTTAAGTCTGTGATAAGTTGTTCTACATATCGTTAACTTATATTTTTAATCTTGGTGAAAACATCTTGATCATTAGGCTTTGATTCCATAAGTATTTCCTTTCCTTGGATAGAAGAAGGTATGTTTGATTTTGAAATGTTTTCAAAGGATTATTTTCACTGTTACTCTCTGTATCTAACCAAAGTGTGTAATTATTCCATAGGAAAATTTGAGGGTAATCTAGCACTTGATTCAATCAACCTTAGGAATGCCTCATATTTATCCTCTAGGAGTTGATATTATGAATAGTCTTCCTCAGATCCCACATTTATATGGATTTCTTCAAAGACCATGAAATTGTCTTGACCATCATAATAATGATCCTCCTCATATCTAGGGGTGTAAGAGACCATAATATGAGTGCACCTTTGAGTCATATCTAAAGAGGTTCATTTTATATGTTTGACAAGATTTGGAAAATGTTTTTCAAACATTCAAACAAGGTATGGGTTTTGATCTTCTCTAAACAACTAACAAGGTACAAATGAGACTATAATAAAAGAAGGTGGTGTAATACCAAAAAATTAGAATATTGTGTTCATGAAATTACTCAACCTTGGGTAGGGTTAAAATCAAATAAATCATAAGAGGGTATGATAAGTAAAAAAACCTAAGTGTAAACTAGTACACCAAAAGTAGGTTTAGAGATACATTGATACCATAAAATCTAGTTAAACTTCGATGAGTTGATACTAAAAATTTAAAAGAAAGCCCTTCAAATTAATAAGGTGAAAATTTAAACTAAGAAATTAAAGATGTGAAAATAGGAAAGTATTCTTAAGTATAAAAATAAGACCAAACATGTAACACAATGTCACCATATGTTAATAAAAAATAATATAAAATGTGTTCTAGAACTTAGAGCATAAACAATATGCAAGATGACCTAAGTTCACAATGATCAAGTGATAATGATGAGTCTATAAATGAACTTCAACCCAAATTGGAAATTGAACCCAAGTTAACTCAAGTTAAGAGCAAATGGAAAACCTAATTAACACGTTAACCTAGAACTTAGAAAGGTGCAATTCTAAATTTGAATTATCAATGGACTTAAAGATTTTGGGAAATTAGTTTAGACTCAAACAGGAAACATAACTGCATTATTTAGATAAAGACAAACATAATGTTTAATATAAGGATTTAAATAAGGAAAAGATTATTTGGATTTGACCAGTGTAATGCCTCCTTGTTCAAATAAAATGGTGGACAAATGTGTTTGGTTATGATGTTTTAGTTAAAAAAAAGTTTTAGACTAAAATCAAGACCAATTAAGTAAAAAATAAAGACCAAATACAACTAAGTAAATCATCCTAAGCCCTAAACTAACAAGGTTTCATTATATTATTGAAATTCATCTATATATTTGCTCTTGGGAGGATTATAATTGTTAATCCAAAAATAAAATTTCATGAGTTGGTAGGATATTTTACACCCCCTTCTCCTAAGAGATTATATGGTGACATGGACCTTCAGGTTACTCACCCTAAATCAACAATACTCTGTGACAAGTGGGGTTATCTAAAACTTATAATTTATGACCATCTAAATGTTCCCAAGCATGGATAACACCAGAGATGCAACACACCAATTGGATATATGTAAATTAGCTTATTATGAAAATGTCTTGTCCATTTCACAACCACTATATCCATCAATTGCTTAGTGCAGTGTGATGTTCAAATTACCCCTATGATTTGAGCTAGATTACCACTAATGGATTTTTCTTAATCACTTAAGTAGACATCCCAATAGATCACCCTTAATTTGTATATCCCTCATGGAGATGGATTGAATTCAATGCTAGGAGATAAAAACCCTAGGTCAAAGCTTCCCTAAAGAACTCGTGAAGAGACTATGAACTCACCTCCACAAGCCAAATTGCATAAAATAAATGATATAAGTTAAAAGGATTTAGAGGCTTTTTTTAGATCACCCAAAACATACGAGTTTTGGGGAGAGCCTAGAAAAATTCCTTTTCACACCTTGGATAAAGGCAAAATCATAATAAAAAGGCACTTTTGGTCACCTAAGTTCCCTATACAGGATAGGGGAGAGCATACATGCACTCTTCATTTTGCTCAAACAAACTAATAAGCAATAGATGATTTGCATTAAACAACACTTCAAGAATTTTAAAAATTAAGTGAATGCCCATTTTATACACCAAATTGAAATGTTTAGTGAAGTTCTTGGCCCCGTGGCCTTAGTTTGTAAAAAAATTAAAAAACATTCACAAAACAATTAAATATACCATCTAAGTTATTTTTAAACACCAAAGGTAAGGTTCAATATTTAAACATGCTCATCTAGGTTCCTTTTAAACACTAAAGGGAAGGTTCAAGACTTGATTGTGCTCAAAATTTATCATTTTTTCACGTAGTTCCTACATAAAAAGTTATAGAGTTTTTTTTAACTTTGAATCATAATTTAGAATGAAACAAGCAAGTTTGAAAAACATGCTCTCAAGTTTTCTATTGTTTACACATAGAGACTGACGTCAGTTGATAGTGACCAATGCCAATTGCAACAAGACCGATGTTGGTCATAAAAAGACTTATGTTGATCATAAAAAGACTTATGTCAATCATAAATAGATTGATGATAGTTAATAAATACCAATAATAGTCACCTATGAACCTTTAGGCAAAAAAGATTTTTGATAAAAACACTTGTTAGCCCAAGGTTAGTATAAAATCTCAAAAAGAAGCTCTTAGATCAGCAATAAATGTTTAGACAGAGACTTTAAAACTCAAAATGACAACTACAACTTTGAATAAAGATTTAAAACATGATTTTTTTCACCATATTTTTGCCTACAACTAGCCTTGACTGATGTTGGTCACCCAAAACCGATGTCGGTCTCTGTATGACTTGTGTATCAATAAAAAATATAAAAAACATGAGAAAATGAGGCTAAAAATTGATGTTAAAGTATTTTTAATGACTTTTAATAAAATCTAAGATTTCTAAAGTGTCTTCCTTTCTTTAAAGGGATGCCTTGTCCCATTAGACATGCCAAGTTGTAGAGATATATTACAAAGATGGTCAGATCAAGCATTAGTCATGAAATCTAAAAAAAATGCATAAGAACATAACAGTCTAGGCCAACTTATTCAATGGGCTTTGTAAATGAAAATAAAGAGCAATTGAAATAAATCATATATACATTACCTTCCCAAGAGCATCCCACCATCCATAAGCAGCTCAAAACATGTTTCTCCCCTTGATTTAGAGTTATTGTCTTCATCAATGATGAATGATTTTCCCCTCCATCATCTCAAGATCACCAACTAAACTAGGCTCATGATATGAAAATAAATGCTATGCCTATCAATGAAGCTATCCTATTGCAAATTAAACATAATAATCAACATAAAAAAATGAGTTGACATAATTTTGCATAATAAGTTTACACAAATGAAGCTTAATCGAAGTGGTCTTGGCCTTCCTATTTATAGGATTTTAGATGTGATCAAGATCAACCATGACCATCAATCTTGAGATCAAGATGTGTGGCCATGGATTAATCCAATATTCCATAATTAATCCATAAAAATCCTCATAAATATTTGGGAGGAAGGGGCATTAAAGAGGCATGGGAAGCCATAATCTTGATATTTGTTGTATTTATGGCTCATGGATGCTACCACATTGATCATGTCATTTGATGATGCAGATAATAGGAATCAATTTCTAATAAATAGATATTCAATAACTTTCATGGAATTATTATTTAAGCTCATAATTTGGTTTAATTTGCCTGAGTAAGATTAATCATTTTAGTGTAACTCTTTAGAAATTGTTGCATAATTAATCAAACAAGTCAAAATATCATATTATTGGGTCATAATTTGATTAGATATAAACTAGAAGATGATGTTAGTTGTGTATGGACCAATATCCCATTTATGACATTAACAATACAAAATAATACATGTACATGTCATGTGCCTCAAAATTTGGAGAAAAGAGCGATCCAGAGCACCAAAATGCATTTTTGTCATTTTGACTCGAAATGATTTGAAATTTTTTAATAAGCATATAAAATTCATTTCCCTATGTATGGATACATTAGCCTAAATCTACACTTGTATATGACAAGCTTGAACCATTTAGTGTGTTTAAGTGATTTTGGCCTAAATTGTGCATTTTCACAAATTTTGAGTAAGATTAACAATTTCAACAAAATAGTATTAGTAATTGGATGTCTACATGCACAACATATTAAATCAAAATTTTAATGCATTAAAATGATATATTGAAAATTATAAAGTTGTCATGAACAAAATTTTGTAATAAGGTGAGTATGGACTCACCGTATGCCACCTAAATGATTGTCTTAGGCTATGTGATCATTAATATATCATGATGGATAATCTTATGGATCATACATATGTTAGTGTGTGTGTGTGTGTGCGCGCACAAACAAATATAAATATGACATAGAGTATCATTTTTCAAACCTAAAAAATCAATCTTACTATGTATTATCTTCAATCTATGTTTTTGAATCAAGTTTGGTGAGGGAGATAGTAGATGTTGTTATGATCCATGTGGAGTATTCATAACATCTTTCATCATATATAAAAATAACAAAAACAACATGATCATGTAATATTTTGATACAATAGTTCTATTAACCTCTAAAGATCTTTGGATTGTAAGATAACTCTTCTATCTGGTCATGATTTTCACCAATAAGTGGCATTCTAATTGACAAATCATGCATGAATTTTTTAGATTCTTGGAACTAAGAAAGTTACTAATATCATAATGAACCAACCAACCAATAATAAAAAATATAATAATTATTTATATGAATACATGTGGATATCAATAATAGATATGTGGTTGGTAGCACAAGAAACACTATATGGAATTTGTTTGTGAATAAATTACATCAAATAAATCTTGTGTTGATATATTGTTTGTGAATAAATTACATCAAATCAATCTTGTGTTGATATAATTTTTATACACTAAACTAATCTCATATCCATTTTGTCTTAAGCCTAGAATGTGAGATAGCAATGTCAATGAGTAAAGAAACATATGCACAATTTTAAATGTAGATTAAATGTAGTTCATCTTATAGAGTTATATTTTAAGTAAATACTTCTTGAAAATAAAACACAAATATGCTACACTTATGAGAGTGTTTCAACTCTATCTAGGATATTATGCTTATAGAAAATATGTAGATATAAAAAATAATAAAATTTAAGAACTCCACTAATTGGATAAATATTTATCACTAAAAAACTAATATTCAAACACAATACACCAAGTTGTGATTTAACATTCAATAGTAATTTGTAACTTTCCAAACTTGAGTGTAGGGTACCTCAGTGTTGATTACAGCTTCAATAACAAAA
The DNA here is from genome assembly GCA_037957365.1 of Torreya grandis. NCBI lineage: Eukaryota > Viridiplantae > Streptophyta > Pinopsida > Cupressales > Taxaceae > Torreya > Torreya grandis. The sequence continues at coordinate 97,221 of JARHVA010000487.1, forward strand.
TTTAAAGTAGCTGAGATATCTAAGATATCAATGACCATCTATACAAGCAATAAATAAAAATTTAAGTGGGTCAATGCATAAATTTGGGGGACAAAAATAATGACATTCCCCCATATTTCAATTTTTTCACAAAGGGTTTACGTCCTTTTTTTAAATTCTCAAGGCTCAAGCTTGTGCCCAAGCCTCAAGGACGTATACCCTTATATTTTTTAATTTCATTTTATCTATAGATCAAACCTATATATCTTGAAAGTTTTTTTATCTCTTCACATTTGTCTTGTAGATTCATGTGTGCACTTTGGATTTGTATCCCACCAATGGGATTCAACATTCAGGTTGCTACATGTCAGGTATGTTGGTTTTTAGATTTTAATTTTTCCATTTTTATTTATATTTATTTATGAAAGTTGGGTTTTGAGTTTAGGTTTTCATTATATTCTCTTACATTTCCTAAAAAAATTATATTTTTATGTAAATCTAGATACACAAGTTTGGCAGGTCCATTGCATGAAGAAAAAATCAGACAAAACCGCAAATGCTTGATTTTGTACAAGAAGAAGTTCAATTATATGAAAAATAAAATTCAAAATGTCAATAATTATAAATAATCATTGATGGTTTTCATCACTCTTCATTTGGTAGTACATACATTTCACTTGCCAATACACTAGAGACTATTTTTAATGAAGTGGGAGATGTAACTTCATAACTTGATGCAATGTTACATCTAAGAGAGGCCATGAAACAATTTTATTACTAAAAATTATCATATGAAGATGTTAAGAAACAAATAACAAAAGAATATATGTGTTATTTATTTGTTAGGCCTAGAATCAACCAACCTCCATCGACAAATTGCAAACATATTAGTATTAATTGGTGTGTTCATGGGGAGATGTAAAATAACTTTTGTGATAGGTGGTTGATGGTGTTTGATGAGCCTCCATGAAAAAATAATGAGGTTCCCTTATAAATTTTGAGAAAATTGTATTGTGAATTTATGCTGCAATAAATTCCAAGCTATTTTGACATGAAGGCCCCCCAAGGTAGGGGAGGTGGGTCTTCATTTGATAGATCTGGTGCTAGGCAAAACTAAAACCATTATAACTGAGCTCATAGAAATAGAAGGATAATATCACATGCATTTATTCCTAAAATTTTGCATTGTAACATATAGATGGACACCCTTAAAGTGGTTACGAGTTTGACACAAGTTATGATTGAGTATGGTATGCATACATTGAAGACTTCTACTTAGCCTATAGGTGGTGCTAGTGATAGTGCACTAGCGGTGTTGGTGGTAGTGGTATTGGTGGAAGTGGTAATGGTGGTAGTAGTTTTGCTTGTGTTTTTAGAGATGCTACTATCCCTCCCACTCATGTTACATTTCATGTGCATCATTTCACATCATGTGGGAGGAAGTGTATGGGACCTCTTGTTTAGGTGAAACTTACACAAATTACATTTATGGAGACTATCATGCTAGAGTGTATACCACCTATCGATGATTCAATAGTGCATGAAACTAGCATGCTAGAAACTAGCATTCTAGAACATATGCCAGCTATAGCTACTTCAACAGTGCATGACACTAGCATGATAGACACTATGCTAGATGTACAAGCCTCATTGTACATTAGTCTATTGTGCAGGAGTTATCGAATTTACCATCTGTATTTGATACACAAGTCTAATTTTAATTATAGTTTGTTTATATTTATAAAATAATACTAAGTTTATTTTTTAGTATTTGTTTACTTAATTGATTAATTTATTTGATTAAACTTGTTATTTTTTGCTTGTATAGATGATTAGTAATATTTTGGGTGGCTCAGTAGGCCTTGACACTATTATAGAGGGCACAATTGGCATCAATGTAACCTATATATAGGTTTGGAAACTTTTAAATTACATATTTATTCATGTATTTTTATTATCATTTGAATAAGAAACTATGTTTTAAGATATAGATTATAGTCATAAATTTTTATTATGTTCATTGGGTTCACACATTATTCATTTATTGGTTTTATAGATGATGAGGAATAATATGGGCACCCCTCATAGATGAGAATAAGGTTTAGTTGATGTTGTGACTACATCAAAGGATCCACTATCTCTGTAGTAGGCCATGATTCAGGGATGAAAACTAGTGAGAACACATAGTAATATTATTTTTAGCTTTAGGCAATGATATTCTATGTCATATTTACATAATTGTATGCACATTTAAATCTAATGATATATTTATGCTCCATACGATTCTCCATCGTGGGTGTATATGTGGTCTCATAGACCTAGACAACCTTTTAGATGGAATATTATGAGTGTAGAGTCATTTTTCAAAATTTTATTCTTGAAAAAATTATCATTTTCAATATACAATTTGTAATGCATTAATTTTTATATTTCATATGTTATGCAAACATAATAATTTTTAAAGGTTGTGGATGAAATAAGGAATGAATCACATGCTGAGAGGAGAGTCTCTCCTTATACTGAGGCATCCAACACCCCTAAATCTACATCGATGCCAACAAAGTGTAATTCATTTGGGGGCAATGAGGAGCAAGAGAGCTAGTTGCTGTGTTAGAGGTCTAATTGTAGGCACAATCAATTTTGTATGTCGATATGGCCCACATTTTATGCCTATATGGTGCATTTTGTCTATTCATATGTTATGGTCTACATTTTTTATTGATATATGTCCTATTATTTATGTTGAATTATGACATAGAACTTTGCATATACATATATATACTATTTGACAATATGATTCCTTTACCTATGCGTATTTTCTATTTTGATCATTTAATTTTTATGCATATTATTGGATAATGATCATTATTACTTCATATGGGGTTAAACAATCCAAATTATTTTATAAGTTAGGGTCTTCATCATTATGTATATTTTGCATGTACATGTGATATTTACTATTTACTTGTTTTATTTACATTTAATTACATATCAATTTGCAATTATGATGTAAGTGGACTTGTGATCAATTTCATGGATATAAATATTATAAGTTATACTTGATGATAGTTTTTAGAAGGTCTAGTGATGCAGGAGTAATTTACTATTTTACTTGTTTCATTTACATTTAATTACTTATCAATTTCTAATTGTGATGTAAGTAGACTTGTGATCAATTCAGGGATGTAAATATTATAAGTTGTACTTGCTAATAATTTTTAGGAGGTCTAGTGATGCAAGATTAATTTAATATTTAATTGTTTAATTTACATTTAATTAAATATTAGTTTTTAATTTTGATGTAAGTTGACTTATGATCAATTTTGTGGATGTAAATATTATAAGTTGTACTTGATCATAGTTGTTAGGAGGTCTAGTGATAATATAGGAACATCCTACCAACATGTAATAAGGTCCTTGTTTATGTGTATTAGAGGTCTTATATGTTTCATTTAGTCAATAAGAGGCCTCGCTTGGCATTTAAAGAGTGAAATATATATCCTAAATGGTACTTCAGTGTTTTCCCACTAAAAGTTCAATTTGAATTTTCAAATATAAATATATAAGGTTGTGGATAAATTGTAATGTTTTATAGATTATTAAGATTATAATATGTTTATAATGGTGTTCTATGTGTCTAGAAGGGGTTCTAACTATCTTGAATATCATAGTTGTCCATAGGGTCTAAAAATAGTTTGTTAGTCAATTAGTTAAAGAAAACCCAAGTGAATAAATAAGAATCTCAAATAAGTTTAGCAAATTTTTAATTTTAGTTCAGTTGAAACAATTAGATATACATCCTTCATAACTAAGGGTAGATTTACAAGGATAAATTTAAGATTAATAAGGACAAAAATCATCATTAACATGGTTAGAGAGAGTGATTCACAATTTGCTAGTTCATAACAGGGTTTATATATTATTGAAATGAAAAATTCCTTCTTATTAAAAGACATATATTGCTTGAATATTGTGTAATCATGTTTTTAATTACATGAATTATGGTTATTTATCCAATTTTGGATTGGGTTTGTGCTCAGTTTGAAGTTGTTTCATTGAAAACCTTGTATACTTATTTTATGTGTGTATACAATCTCTGTAACTACTTGAAATTCATATAAATTTGTGCATGAGTCAAAATTGAGGATTTTAATAGTTAAAGGGGTATCCCAATAATATATTACAACTCTTATATTGATCCAAAACATGTTAGGCTTCATTAATAATTGTTTATAAGCTCTCAGCTTTTGAGAAGAATGAGAAACCCTAGTTTTAGAGTTGAAAAGACAAAAGGTCAATATATATCAATTTAATCCTTCAAAAAACACCAAAATTGGTGGATAGTTATCCAAAGTATTTTATATAAGGATAAAAGTGATTTTACGTTAAATGAGAATGTACAATAGCATTTATGACCGATTGAGTTTATGAGAACCCTGACATCTTAGTGTTCTTGATAGTGAGAAGGAAAGTTTGCCTCAAAATTTTCAAATTTGAGTCTAGAAAGGTGAAGTAAAGTTTGGAACACCTTTTTTTATGCCTGCACAGACTTTCCAGGGGATTTATTTACATTTGGAAAGGAGTATTTTGTGTTTTGACCTATTAGTAATCATTAGGATTATTGGGTGTAAAATAGGGTTTTGTGTATAAAAAGACCTTTAATTTTATTTGTAACTGGTGAAATACCCTCAATTTTTGTTATTGAAGACTCAGTTTTAGGCTTCTTGTAGGTGTCTATTTTCCAAGACAGTCAAGTATGGATTAGGGTGATATTTCTTATTTCTGATGTAAAAAAATTATTTGGAATATTTATTCCCTTTTTTTATTGTTGAATAACCTTGATAAAGTAGATTTGAGGTGTGTAAAGGTGGATTTAGTATTTTGACTTATTGAGAGATTTATTAGGCCTAAAAGCCTAAAATAGGGTTTTAGAGTTTTGGACCTAATCTCTTAATAAACCAACAATTCAAACTGGTTTCTTACTAATTTTAAATCAATATAGACCTCCCTTGACATTATATAATCTTTTAGTGATAGTCTAATTGAAAATTCATAACAAACTCATTGAAAATCAGACCTAAAAAGAGTGTGTTCAAAGTGAAAGAATAAGAAGTTATTCTATTATGGATGCAATTTTTTAGTAATACCTCAATTAGAGCATATTTATATTTTCCTTCCAAAACTAAATTAATTTTTTTTAATAAGGAATATTTAATTTTCTTGGAGAAATTCATCACCTATTAAAGGTGCATGACTATTATAAAGGCTCATTTATAGTCTTGTGGTCTCAAAATTCGTAAAAATGTATTGTAATGCATGACTTAGCATTGAATTTATTATGTTTAATGTCTTATGATGTAAATGAAAAACAAATACTTGATGTAAATGTAACATACACTTACATTAGACATTCACCTAGCGCTGATCTTTGTTTCGAATCTCCTCTCTACTTGGTCTAATCCTTTGCATGGATATTAGATCAATTTTTACCTTCCTTTGCATTCTCTCATTCTTATCATCATCCCCATAATCTCATAATCTAATCTCATAACTATACTCTCTAATCTTCCTCTAAGCTTGTTCATTCTTTATCATAGTTTCATGGCATAAAGATCATGTTCATGGTTCAATGACTCTAGACATCCTTCTAATGCATATATGGACATATACCTTCTCATTAGATCTCTTACATACGTCCAATCCATCAACACAATCCTCAAGTCAAAACTCCCAACTCAACTACACCTTCTTTCTTCAAGCCTCCTTCTCTAATAACCCTCAAAACATGTAAACCTAGTAGGTATGGACAAGAAACAAAGATTGTGATAAAAAAATACATTTTCAAGTACTCATTATAATTATTAGACTCTAGGCCAAGTTTTATGATCCAAATCTCCATGCAACCTAGCTAACTCAACTCATTCTTTTTCCAATTAGGCCTCTTTAGGTCTAGTATAATGACCCATATAGAAAACCATACAATATAAACTTGTACTAGTCTAAAACCTCTTTAATATTGAAGAAATTGATAAGTTACACCAAATTCCAATATTTTAATAATTTTGAATGGTTATAACAAAATATATTCTAGTTATAATTTAGAAACCCTAAGTTGACCTTAAATAGGCTTGTGTAAGGCCGAGAGGCTAGAAAATTAGATAGATTTTTTTAAAACACTTAAATCATCTTTGAGACATATTTAATGTATGTTTATGCTTTCTTAAACTCCTATAAAAGGTTCCAATCCTTGATTCAACACCAAATGTCCATCCAAGACATATTTGTAAAGGTTTTTGTTAATACATGCAGGTTTTGAGACTTCTTGACACCATCCTCTTCTTGAAAACTTTATTTGTTCCTTCTCAATATACCATTCATCATTATACACCTTACCTTTCATGATTCAAAATTTCTTCTTTTCTAGGTCTCTAAAACTACTAAAATCTTACTTGACAATTTTCTTTTGACAAGAACATTAGGTTTCTTAAAGATAAATAGTCCTAAAACTCCTATTAATCATTCCTCAAACCTCTAAATCACTACTAATCTTTTTTAATAGTTTATTTACATCATCTCCTATCTCTCCTCTAAATTTTAAATCATTTGAATAAAAAGGCTTTTATAATGGCCTATGGTTTCATAGCAGCCTATACGCTGAGAGCACCTAAAAAGGTCTTATTTAAAGTTGGAAACATTTTAAACCCTCCTTATTTTTCACAAGGTCTTCAATAACCCCTTAAAATTTTTCCCTTTTATGCTTTTTGAAGTTCTTCAATGTCTCCCTCTTAATGAATTTTATGCATATCATGCAGTTCAAAGATTTAACAAGCTTACAGTGCCCAATTTTGGTTAAGATCCTCCTCCAACTTTGGTCATGCATTGCAGGATAACCATGAGGGATAAAGACAAGATGTTAGCTCATACATGTGCATGGATGAATCCTCTAATAAATCCCAGGAGGAGTTTTTATAAATAGAGAAGGGTGAAATGTGGCAATGAGGTTTCTCTCATGGCCAAATCTCTTAGAATAGGCCAAAACTTGGTCAATAGGGCCTATATACTATGACTCATTAGCCCAATAAATGAACCATATATGCAAACACATCTAGATGGGAATTTTGAGGCTATAAAGTCCATTTTTTTCAATCTTTATCATGCCCTAGGAGTGAATGTTGTAGTTGATTAGATGCATCCCTTAAGAGAAGCTACTCATCCCTGAATATGCAAAATGAACAAACTTCAATCATGCATTACAGGATAACTATGAGGGATAAATATGAGCTGTTAGATCCTAAACATGGATGGATGAGTCCTCTAATAAATCCTAGGATTATTTTCTATAACTCAAGATAGGTGAGATGTATCAATGAAGTTTATCTCACGACCAAATCTTTCAAAATAGGCCAAAAGTTGGTCAGTGGGGGTAGTATCTTGTGACTTATTAGATAAATCAATGAGCCATTTACATGGATACATCTAGATGAGTGTTTTAATGCTAGAATGGATGTTTTCTATTCTTTTTTGGGACCCAAGAGCAAAGGTTGCATTTGATCAAATGCATCCCTTAAGAGAATCCACTCATCCCTGAGTGTACAAAATGAGCAAACTTTAGTCACACATTGTAGTTTAATCATGAGGGATAGATATGAGTCGTTAGCTTCTACATGTGAATAGATGAGTCCTCTAATAAATATTAGGAGGATTTTATCTAAATAAATATGGGTGAGACATGGAAATGAGGATTCTCTCATAGCCAAATCGCTCGGAGTGAGCCAAAAGTTAGTCAGTGGAGCCATATACTATGATTCATTATCCCAATCAATGAACCATCTATGCAGACACATTTGGATGTGAATTACAAGGCTATAAAAATGATTTTATATTCTTGATTTTTCTCTAAGAGTGAATGCTACAGTTGATTGAAAGCATCCCTTAAGAGAATCTATGCGTCCCTAAGTGTGCAAAATGAGAAAACTTCGGTCATGCATTGTAGGATAATCATGAGGGATTGAGATGAATTTTTAGATCTTTCACAACAAGGCTGAGTCCCCTAAGAAATACCAATATTATTTTATCTAACTCAATATGGGAAAAATTTGGCAATGAGGTTTCTCTCATGGCCAAATCTTTCATAATGGGCCAAAAGTTGGTCAGCAGGGGTCGTATACTATAAGTCATTAGCCCAATTAATGAACCATCTATGCAGACACATCTAAATGAGAATTTTAAGGATAGAATTACCATTTTTTAAATCATAATTTATCCCCAAGATTGAGTATTTTATTTGATCAGATGCATCCCTTAAGATAATCTACTCGCCCTTGAGTGTGCAAACTGAGTGAGCTTCTATCATGCATTTTAAGATAACCTTGAGGTCTAGATATGAGCCATCAGGTCCTAAATGTGCATGGATGAGTCCTATAATAAATATCAAGATGATTTTATCTAGCTCAAGATGAGTGAGATGTGGTAATGAGGTTTATCTTGTAGCCAAATATCTTAAAATATGCCAAAAGTTAGCCAGTAAGGGCAGTATATTATGACTAGTTAGCATGTCTAGATGGGAGTTTTAAGGCTATAATATCCATTTTTTAGTCTTGGTTGTGCCCTAAAAGTTAATGTTAAAATTTATCATATGCATCCCTTAAGATAATCCACTCATCTTTGAGTGTACAAAATGAGAGATCCTTCATCATGCATTGTAAGAGAATATTTAGGGATAGAGATGAACCATAAAATCATACTTATGTCTTATAAGAAATATTGAGAATATTATCTCTAATATGATTTGGGTAAGATAAAACAATGAGGTTTATCTTGCAACCAAATATCTTAAAATGGGCCAAAAGTTGGTCAGTCAAGGCCGTATATTCTGACTCATTAGCCCAATCAATGAACCATTTATGCAAACACATCTAAATGGGAATTTTAACGCTATAATAGCCATTTTCTAATATTGGTCATGCCTTATAAGTGAATATTGTATTTGATCAAATGCATTCCTTAAGATAATCCACTCGTCCCTGAGTGTGTAAAATGAGCAAAATTTCATCATGCATTGCAGGAGAACCATGAGGGATAGAGATAAACTGCCAGCTCCTAAACATGCATGAATGAGAACTATGATAATTTTTTTTTAATATTCTTTCTAACTTGATCTATATGAGATGTGATAATGAGTTTTCTCTCACATATAAATCTCTTAGAATGGGTTAAAACTTAATTAGCAATGTACATATATTCTAAATCATTAACCCAATCGACAAACCCTATATGCAGAGATGTTTAGATGGGAATTTTAAGGCTCCAATAACCATTATTTGGTTTTGTTTGTTCCCTAGGAGTGAAGGTTTCATTTGATCGGATGCATCCCTTAAGAGAATCCACTCATCCTTGAGTGTGCAAAATGAGCAAATATTCATTGTGCATCGTAGGAGAACTATGAGAGATAGAGATAAATAATCAACTCATACACATGCATAAATGTTTACTGTATGAAATCTCATAAGTATTATCTCTAACTTAAGTCAAGTGATACACGGAAATGAGATTTCTCTCGCAACTAAATTTAAATAATGGGATAAAAGTAAGTCAGTGGGGGTCATATATTCTAAATCATTATTCCAATTGATGAACCATCCATGTGGACATGTCTAGATGGGAATTTTAAGTCTATAAAAATTATTTTCTAGTCTCAGTTGTGCCCCAAGAAATAAGGTAGTAGTTGATTGGATGCATCCATTAAGGGAATCCACTCATCCCTACGTGTGCAAAATGAGTGAACTTTCATCACACATTGCAAGAGAACCATGAGGGATAGAGATGAACTATCAGTCCTACATGTGCATGGACAAGCCCTCTAAAAAACCCCATGAGTATTATCTCTAATTCAAGTTGGGTGATATTCAAAAATGAGTTTTCTCTCATAGCCAAATCTCTCAAAATAGGCCAAAATTTGGCTAGTTGGGGCTGTATATTTTGAATTATTAACCCAATCAATGAACCATCTACATAAACACATCTAGATAGGTTTTTTAAGGATATAAAAATTATTTTTCATTCTCATTTTTGACATGAAAGAGAAGGTTGTAGTTGATCAAACGCTTCCTTTAAGGGAATCCACTCATCCCTGCATGTAAAAACTGAATGAACTTTCATTGTGCATTACAGGAGAACCGTGAGGGATAGAGATGAACCATCAGCTCCTACACATGCATGGATGTGTATTCTAAGAAATCCCAAGAATATTCTCTCTAACTCAAGGTGGTTGATATGTGGAAATGAGGTTTTTATTACATCCAAATCTCTAATAACAAGCCAAAAGTTGGTTAGTGGGGGCCATATATATTCTTACTCATTGGCCCAATCGATGAATAATCTACATAGACACATTTGGATAGGAATTTTAAGGCTATATTGGTTATTTTTTAGTCTTGATCATACCTATGAGTGAAGGTTGAAGTTGATCACATTCATCCCTTAAGAGAATCCACTTGTCCTTGATTGTGCAAATTGAGTGAACTTTTATCATGCATTGCACGAGAACCATAAGGGGTAGAGATGAAATATCAACTCATACACCTACATGGATGAGTCCAATAATAATTATTTAGAGGTTATCTCTAACTCTACACCATAATTAAGGCATAGATAACACTAGTTTCTTGAAAAGAGAAATAGAGAGAAGGTCAAAACATGTTTTCTAAGGTAGATAACATTAATATAAGTTATTTTCTAGCTTCTCTTCATCTGAAGAAGATAATCTTCTCTAGTCATGGTACCAACCATGTGAAGGTGAAATCTCATCTGGTGCACTAACCTACATTAATATTACTAGTAAAATTTTTAAATAGAAATAAACACATAATGATATAATAATTGAAAATTAAAATACATTAAATCAAATAAGTTTACTATATTAATTTGAAACACAATATAACTTTACCAATTCAATCTAACTTACCTTTAGGATCATCTTTGTTTTTAAGTGTTTCAATAATCGCTTCGTGATCAAATTCACACACTTTCCACAAAGTTCTATTGTGAAGCTTTCCATGATATTTGATCATTTTAATATTTATAGCAATAACTAGATTTGAATAATGAAACACCACCTTGTGTGTTTCAAAGTCCTCAAATAACAATTGATTTATTTTTTTATGATAGTACCTATGAAGGCAGGTTCTTATAACCACTATAGATTTAGTGGGATAAATTAGCTCTTCTCCATCCATAACATTTGTGGTTAATTTTTTTTGGCCTCTACACAATGACATAATTATTAGTTTGTTCACTCATCATTGTCTTTAGGTGGCACAATGATTGAAAAAACATGCCCAACATTTAAAGTATAATCAAATTGTAAGAACATCTAGGAAAAAATAAATATATCACTAATATCTAACTAAGATTGTATATTTAATTAAAGAATAAATTATACTTAATTGCACAAGATCTAAGATGTGGTCAAAGTCAATTGATAATACCATTTCTTGATCCATCAATTTTTGGAGTGAATGGATACTCTCTATAAGTGATATGGGCCTACAATACCATTCATCAACCCATTATTTTAACTCACATTTATTCCAATTAAATTCCATACATGTGAAATAAAAACATGCCATATCCCTAGAATAAATAGTCCATGAACTTGAATTTAAGATTTGAATGGAGTGGAAAACACTCAATCTAGGTGCTATACTACAATATTGATACATTACCTTATATTGTTCCTCTATTAACCAATAGAATCTTAACACATGAGAATGTTTATCTGATCCATAAAAAATATTTTCATTACACCAAGTCACAATACTTACATCTTCGATCAAATTAGAACCATCCTTGTACTTTGTGTTCTCTCTTAGGTATATTTTTACACATGCATCTGGACCATCATGTTCCCATTTTCTATGCCCAGCCTCAAAGAAGTTCCAAAAATGTTAAACATCATTCTTATGCATTTTTCTTAACCAGTAAAACATTTGAGTATTCTTATACTACCGTACACAATTTTCTAACAAAATATAATTTGTATCAAAAATGATTTATCTTGCATTCATATTTATATAAAATATCTCAAAACAACCTTGGACAAACTCTAGAAAATACGATCTATCATCGCTCATATAAAAGTGGTACTCCCTCAAAATCTTTATGTTATCATCTGTGTTATTAGGTACATGTCTAAATGTACTATGAAAAAAATTACAACTTGAAATGAATCATAGTATTGGGATTGAAACTCATTATGTGGTTGTAGTGTGTAGTTCTTAGTAACGTCCACAACTGAAATAATAGTGCCAACTAGGAAGTTGTCCTTGGATACCTTGAATTGATTATCTAACCATTTTGATTTGTGTGTGTGTCTTTCATATTATTAGATAATATTCTTCTTGAATTCAAACATGAAATTAAATACAAAATCTTTAGTCGTAACTAATTCACATCTTGATGAACTTTTTTTTATCCTTTAACACATACTTTATAGATTTGTACTTCTTATAATCAACTAGTTGGTTTTCAAATTCATGTGAAATTTATTCATGCATACTACTCATCAAATTTGACAAACCACCAAACTATTACATTTTCTATCTAAACATTGCTTGACAAAAAATGCTATCCCTTAGGTCTTTGACAGAAAAGACTTTAGATTAATTCTATTGATATCTTAGGTGGGGAAGACACCATACATTATTTCAAAATCTTGTATGTAAAGTATAGTATATATGACAAAAAACATTGAAATGCATGGTAAATTTAACATATACCCTATAACAACATGTGGTGCATGCTTGTTTTATTTTAACATCGAAAGGATTGCACATCTCAAATGACCTTTAGCTAATTATCAATTGGACATTAAATTTTTCAATAAGATTTTTATAAAATTTTGTTTGGATTATGTCTAACAAATATTTTACATGTGGCTCATGGTTTTTTAAGAATTTTATTTTTTTAACATATTTTACATCAGATGAGACCCTTGTGTTGTCATTCCAAAAAATTTAAATTAAATTTCTTGTTCTTTCAACTAATGCCTTATCTTTTCATAGGAGTCTACCACTAAATTCCCAACAATCTGTGAGTGAAGGGTCATTAAGATTTGTTCTTATTTTTATGATATTTATTAGAGTTTTTCTATTTATGTTCAAGGATTTACTCGTTTCACTAAAAAATTGAGCTTTATATGTTGACTTACTGTAGATTCCATTATTACTCATCTTGCCACATTACTATATTTTTTATGATTTTTATTGTCTATTGCTTTAAATCCATTAAAAATATTCTTTACTATTGTACTATTTCTTCCATCCATGTTGAATTTTCTTAAGCCTAAATTATGCATCACAAGGAGCATTTTCTACATTTTCATTAATTGAACAAATAGTTGACATAATTTTGTATGGGTTTTATTCTCAAATGCATAATCCCATATATGTTGAGCATGACATTGAATAGATTTTTTAAAATTTTACCTTCCATAGGTTCTATTATTTTCTCATCTATTTCAACCAAATGCATTGGTGTTCATCTTATTATTCTTGGAGGTTTGGGTGTAGGAGCTATATTTTTTATTAAATTGGGTGTTGTTACCACTTAAACCATTGTAAAGATAGTAGAGGATTGACTATCTACATTAGACCCTACAGGTGAATTGAATTCTTCTTCATTAAGAGACACATGATTTGGGGTCATTATTTAAAGTTGATTATCATCATACTTAAAACCTTCATTATGAATGGATGTTTCATTATATTATGTTTTTCTATATGTTTCATCACTCATTACAAATTCATTACTTACATGCTCTAAATTTTGAATTTCATCATACAACAAAGATTGATTGAGTTATCTTATCTCATTTGAAGACATATCTAAAATAAATTCTAGATAATTGGGCATGTTATTTTCATTTAAAATATTACTTGGTATAGAGGAAGCACCTTCACCTTGCCTAGAAGCCCTTATGGATGCTCTCATATCTACTTGTGTCTTTATTTCTTTTTCTCTCTTCTCTTCAATTTTCTCATTTGTTAGCTCTTTGATTGGTCTTTTGTGATGACTTCCCAACTCCATTATTTATCTTTACCAAAATAAGACAATTGTAGATTGAAACTTGTATAATTTGTAGTGATTCAAATAAAGTGAATGGAGAAGTTACCAAATATGCATAGTTAAAAAAGAAAAAAACTACTTTATAATTTGCGAAGAAAAAAATCAATGAGCAAATTTCATGGGAAATCCAAGAGATATTCATGAATCACAAAGGGAGTGCATGATTTTGAAAGCATGCACACCCATTTTGATCCACAAAAAAATGGGCAGATATAATAAAATGTGCAAAAAGTTAGTTTACATAGGGCGTACACCCTTTGCAATTTCATAAAAACATTTGGCCACTTTCCCTCTAAAATTGCTTGATTTTTAGGCCTAGGGGGTAAACTTGGTCCAAATTTTATCATGAACTAGCCAAGGAGATTCCTAAGAAATTTAGTGGTTTTTTCATCTTTATCAACATGTTTGATCAGGAAACTTTTATTATTTTTAAAAAAACATTATATGGGTTTATAGAGGGAAAAACGTAGTTTTATGATATATAATTTTTTTAATGTTCAAATATTATTTATAATTATTACCTAATTTCTATATAACATACCTCATTATGGACTATATACATATCATCACAAATTCTCTTATAAATTTTTAAATATTATTCAAACGTTTATGAAATTCATATCTCAAGAATATACACATTGTCAACTATGCTTTAAAAAAAATAGTTTTCATGAGGTTAAGGTCAAAAGGTTGTGTTTGTACACTTGCAGTTTCAATTTTCTAGTTGTCTTGACTTGTAAAAGTATTTAAAAATTATATATAATAAAAAAATATTCTTAACAATCTTTTATATTTCACATATCTATATATGAAGTTTCATACAAAAAAATTCATTTACTCAAAAAAAGTGTGTCCGTACACATTCAAGATCATATTTTTACAAAAAATGACCAATTTATTGTCATAAATGCATCTATTTCACACTTTTTTATTATCTGGGTATTGAAAAAATATATATTTTTTAAAAACAAATTCAAAATGCTACAATTCATGTTCTTATGTCATTGTCAAATTTTTTTTTGAAGTATATCTAACATTCTCTATCAAATATTAGTCAATTAAGTAAATATATACTAATAAATGAGCTTATATTCTTTTACATACATAAACAAACTTTAATTAAAATTAAGCCTATATCTCAAATATAGATGATGAAGTAGATAAGTCCTGCATAACAGGTAGACATGCACCAATGGGATGTGGTGAAGTAACTACATATGGCATAAATTCCAGTATGCTAGAGTCATGTAGTGTTGAAGCATCTAAAAGTGACATAAACTCTAACATTATAGTCTTTTGAGCTCTTGAATCAATTATAGATGGCATATACTCAAGAATGTTGGTGTCCTAAGGTACTGAAAAAAATATAGATGAAATATAATGTTCTATATTATTGTTCAAAGATGTTGAAGCTACTATAAATGACATAGATTGTTAGGTACTTATGTGTTGCACAAATGTAGGTCTAGTCTCTATAGATGTAGCCTGTGTATGTCACACCTGAATAGGAGGTCCAATACACTTCCTTCCACATCATGTGCAATGATGTACAATAATTGTAAGATATTTTCTAGTAGGAGAGACACTAACACCAATAGTAGGAGGGACACTAGCACCAATACCACTATAACCAATAATACGAGGGACACTACTAAATGTCCCATCACCTAGAGCATGTGTATAAGTCCTCAGTATATGCATCCCATGGTCAATCATAACCTATGTAAGACAAATGTTTCAAGAGTGTCCATTTGTGTGGTATGATGCAAAATTTTAAGAATAGAAGCATGTGTTATTGTCCTTCTATTTCTCTGAACTTGGTTAGGGTAGTTTTGGTCCCCTCTAGCATTGGGTCTATCAAATGAGGACCCACCTACCCTACTTTGGGAGGCCTTCATGTCAAAATAATTTAAGATTTATTGCAACACAATCTCATAATAAAATGTTCTCAAAAGTATAATGGAACCTCATTATTATTGTATGGAGGCTCATCAAACACCACCCACTACCTATCCCAAAAGTTATTTTTTATATCCGCATGAACACATCAATCAATGCTAATATGTTTGCAACTCGTTGGTGGTGATTGGTTGGTTCTAGGCTTAAGAAACAAAGTACACACATCTTATCTTATTATTTATTTTTTTAACATCACTATATGACAATTTATCATAATAATATTATTTCAAGACCTCTCTTTGATTCAACATTGCATCAAATTACAAAGCGACATTTCTCACTTCATTAAACATGGCCTCCAATGTACTTTCAAGTGAATTGCATATATTATGACTTGAGCAGTGATGCAAATGATTTATAATAATTTTTAATTATTGGTGTTTACATTATAATGTTCATATAATTTAGATATTTCTTCTACGAAGTCAAAGTATTCAAGGTTTTGATCACGATTTTGTCCTATGTTTTCTTCATGCATTGAATCTATTGAATTTTGTATCTAGATTTATAAAAATACAAATTTTATCAGTGAATGTGAGAGATTTCAATAAAAATTTAATTTTAAAACCCTATGTATAAAAATATCTAAATTGAAACCTTGAAATTAAAATTTAACAATTGACATACCTGAGACTGGAATCAAAATGTTGAATCATTCTAGTAGGATGCAAAGCCAAAGCAAGCACACCCTCTTCAAAATGTCAGAGATCCATCAAGGCAAAAAAAGAATTCATGGGTTTGAGCAAGGCTTGAAAAAATAGTGAAAATAAAAAAAATCATATGCGTTTTTGTTCCAACAAATGGTGTAAATCCTTTATTATCCAAAAGGTGTATGTCCTTTGTGGGCCACAAAAATTGTACGCTCTTTAACCTACAAAAAGCATACTTCATTTTGCTTTGGCACTATGTCAAGTCATTTTAGGCACATAAAATTTGAACAAAAAAAAAAGGTATACACCCTTTTCGGAAAAAAAAAAAAAAAAACAAACCAAACAAAACTAAACTAAAATTAAAAAAAATAATCTTTCCCTTTAAATATCACATCTTTCATCGCTAACTTTATACATCTACTTAATAAATATAATTTTACTTTACTTACTAAAGGTCTAACATATATTAACATAAGAATAAGAAAGAGGACCCATAAAATAAAATATAATAACATGTCCTCTTCAAAATGTGAGAGATTCATCAAGGCAAAAAAAGAATTTGTAGGTTTGAGCAAGGTTTGAAAAAAATAATGAAAATATAAAAGGACATATGTGCTTTAATTCCAACAAATAGCATATGCCCTTTGTTATCCAAAGAGTGTATTCCCTTTGTAGGTCACAAAGATTGTACGCCTTTTAACCCACAAAAAATATACATCATTTTGCTTTGGCACTATACCAAATTATTTTAGACACGAAAATTTTGAAAAAAAATATATACTCTTTTAAAAAAAATAAAAATAAATAAATAAATTAAAACTTTTCCTATAAATATCACCTCTTTTATCTCCCAACTTTATACATCTACTCAATAAATATAATTTTACTTTATTTTCTGAAAGTCTAACACATAATAATATAAGAATAATAAAAGGAACCCATAAAATTAAAAAAATAAAAGTCAACAAAAGAGTCCCTCACAATAAATAATATCATTGAAAACATTTTTAGTTGTCTAAGATTTCTTATAAAGAGATTTAAAAAACCTAAACCTTACTTGAGTTTTGAAGCAAAATGTTACGGTAGGGGATTCTTCATCCTCGATTAAGGGTGAAGCATTCACAATAACAAATCTTATATGATAGTTAGCCATCGTAAACTCATTCATTACGAATTATATTGCTTGACATTATAACGATTTATTTTTATTCAAATTAATATCAATATTTTATTATTTTAGACTAATTTTGTTGGATTAATAATTATATATTCATAGTTCGGCCTGGTTTTATTAGATTAAGAAGTTTATGTATATATTTATAATTGAATCACTGTAAATATTGAAGGGTCTTTTAACATATATTTTATGTTGAAATACAATCTTATTTAAGAAAACTTTTTAATAATTTTATTATTATTATTATTTTATTTTTTCTAAATTAAAAAAAGGCGGTATGAGAGTATATGTTTGAAAAAGATAATGTAATTGTACTTCACAAAAAATACATAAAAATAATATATAATTTAAATATTTATATAAAACATTAAATATAATAAATTTTAAAATATATTTCTTGTCACCTTAATTAATATTATATTAATGTTTAAAATTTCATTTTTTTAAAATTACATTGAGATTCTATTATTTAATAAAAAAATTTAGATAGAAATCATCAATAACTATTCTTGTTAACCAAAAAATTGATAAACCAAACTTTAATATAATAAAATAGAAATACCAAAAAAATTAAACATTAAATCTATATATTAATATTTTTAATCATTATTTATAAACAATCATTAAAGATATATATATTATATTTAAAAAAATATTAAACATTCGAATTTTAAAATTCAATGCTTATACCTCTCATTTTCTACTGCACCACCCTCACCGCTTCGCCTATGCAAACAATATAGTCCGATTGAATGCATGTTTTATCTATTCAATATATGACATCTGTCCGAATTTCTTTATTTATTAAACTAAAAATCGACATCTGTCTGAATTTTTCCAATTTCTTGTAAGTACTACTTAAGTTCTTCCGTTTTATTCACAGACAACTTAAATCTTATTTGACCATTTGCCTTCTAAGTTGCCCAAACATATTTTTCTGCGATAACGACATGGGAAGTTATACGGTCTCCGAAGCTATAAAACGGTACTTTCCACTACAAAATGAAACCAAAGCCTGCCACTATTTTCCGTGCAAGCAACCTCCATCAGTAGAGCATGGATCAATAGATTTCCCCGGATATCCACACGCAAGCCTTCTCTTCTCATAGGCATACTTCTACTCCTTCCATTGTTTTTGCCCAAATTTTTGATGGATCCCGATGGGAAGACAAGAATAGCTGAAATCGAGGAGAATTCAAGGCCTGTAAAAAGGCCAAGAACTAATGTTCCTGCTGTTGATCCTCTAGAACATGCGACAGCGACAAATATTCATGCTCTTGGGAACGTACACACAGGCACGCCTGACAAAATAAATCACGATGCTCTTGTGAATGACCTACGTCATATTCATAATCTCCAGGCTATACTTGATAATGACAACAATCTTGCATGCACTATTGTGGACAGAGAAGGGTTTATCCCTCGTCCATGAGGCAATTTACGCACTCCATGAGTATCAGTCAATAATTGAGACAGTTATCCCAGAGATTCGATAATTGTTTCCCACAATGTTGCCATGGCTTCAATTTTGATTGGTGAGGATAAATAAAAACCTGTAGCTTTAGAAGAATTCCATTGTTAGGAGGACAGTAACATATTGCAGGCAGCTGCTGAATATATTTTTGTTTTACCTGCATTCAGAAAATTTATTAAATGGGCTTCAAAATTCAGTCTCTGCAACTTTGTTCACATATCTAAATATCCGCTGGTTGGAAGTGAATTATTTCGCCATACGCTGTAATTTTGTGAGACTCTATTGTCGTTTTATGGATAATATGACGATTGATCTTACAAATTAATTAAATTTTATTTCCCACCAAAACCTAAGGCGAATGGGTTCTCCGTTGAAGACAGCCATCGAATTGTTAATATATCTATCAATCAATTTCCACCATCGATCTTATGCAAAAGGTCAAAAAGTAACCTTGCAACACTGTACAAGAAAAATGCATGTGGAATTTGTATATTTAGACTTAATTGGGCCGACTAAAGAGTCCAAAGTGCTCACAAATTGAAAGCATTGTAGGAAGGAAGATGTTACATTGCGTTTGTCACTCTTATTAAGGTATAAAGATTGATTATTATCAATAAATATTAAAATTATAATAATTATTTAATTAAAATTTATAAATAATAGTTTAAGTAGTAAATTAAATGGGTGTAGTATTTTTAAAAGTTTAATAATCTTTATTTCATGTTGATATATATATTTATTATACATTTATTTATATATAATTGATATGATTCAAATTTAATGTATTAATGTTTCGTGATGCATAAGTATTTTAGTTATTAAATAATCTTGCATCAATTAAAAATTTATGTCGTGTGTTTGTTTATATTTATAATTTATCGACAATTTTAAAATTGTGGCTTATATCAAAGATGATCATAATAGATCCAAGAAACTTTTCCAAAGTTCCAACACTCCAAGCATGTCAAGTGTAGTATGTTTAAATCAACACCTAGATACTAAATTGACCCCTTTTGGATGGTGATGAAATTACCAATTAAAACAAGGGGCATTTTCCAAAAATTAAGTTTGTATAATTAACTAGTGGTTATGTAACAAAGTGGCTATTACGAACCATTGTAGTGATTTTGAAATTGTCAATCTGTAGTAAGTGATGGTTTCACCCATGTTGAATGTATAAAAAACTATCTAGGATGAAAACATTTGACATGTGGACCATTTGCCAAGAATAGGGGAACTTGAAGAGGCATTCGAGAAGCCACTAAGAACACATATGAGATTCCAATAAGTTATCGGGAATAACTAAGGAGAGTCAATTAGAGAGTTGGATTGTGGGAAAGATAGTAGCTTCTAGTGGAAAATTTATGTATGTGAATGTAAGAGTAGGGAGTAATAAGAAATTATGTCCATCAAATAACTATAACTAAATTGTATTCATCTTCAATTTTGTGTTTTAATATACAAGTGAAGTGTTTTATGTGTGTCAATCTTTGTAATATTTTCATTGAAAGCAAAAAAGTGATAAATCAGTCATCAATTTCATGTGTGTAGTGTTTAAGAGTGTGTCCACATGTGAGTGTTTAATCTAGGTCATGGGGGAATGTTTCCATTCATTTGATCTCCTCTTACCCATAAAAAATCCTTTCTGCATTCTTCAAAATAACCTCCACCTTATTGTATTTTATCTTTAATCATTTAAGCTTGTAAATACAATACTTTATGGTCCTGGTAGATTTTTCCCCTCTTCTCCTTTAATTAAGTTAGCATGCTCTACACTTTCATCCTTTCTTATTTCTAGTCATTGTAAGTTTGCATGTGCGCCATTATTTCCAAAATTGAATTCAAAATGTCATATAAATAAAAAAGTATTGTACTTCATTTTATCATCAATTACACACATGGCATTGACTATGTTGTTTATCCATGATAAGTATATTTTTATATTCCAAGGATTTCAATGAATTCATTATTATACTACCTTATGCCACTACTGGAGGACTACTTATTCCACACACTAAAAACCAAACCCTAATATAGGCCCTTGATGTATTTTTATTGACATTGTAGGTCAAATGTTCAACTATTGTAAGTGCACAAGAGTCACAACACATAAATTAAGGATAGGGAAGTAAAGATAATAACTAAGTAAATGAGCCACTAACATTTTAAAATATCATAAAAAACTTCTCAAACTAGATATAAATTTCATAACAGCACCAATCCACCAACCATCATAACTCTAGTTGCATCTTTCCAATTTTATATTTATAAAATAAATCCCTCTACAATATTCTACACAAAACATGACACTTCCATCTCTTTGAATTTCCTATAATGTGATTCAATTTTTTAATTTACCATTATTCTTGTAATATATTTGTATTGTGGATGCTTAATTAAATATAACTCATTTATTTGCATTGTATTTTTAGGGGCCTACATTGAATTATTACTCCTCAGGTTGGATATATGCAAGATATTTCTTGAATTGTATTCCAGTTATATATTTCATCTAGTTTGTAAATGTTATATTTCTAGGTTTTTATCAAAATATTTCAAATTCATTAAATGGAACTATAGGTTTTGGCTATATGATCCTATATTTTTTAACATTTGTGCTTGAATTATCTCCAAAAAAATATGCTTTCAATGAATAGTAATATCTCCTTACCCAATAATGATTTAATATTTTCATCCAATATCTTATCTTCTAAATTTGATAATTGTATATTTCATACCCTAGCATATTGTTGGGATTATTATTAATAATTCAGATGGGGTTCTTGGTTTAGACACTCAATTCTCACCACTCTCATGTCAAAATTGCAATTAGAATTATTTATTGCAAAAACACATGATTCACCAAAACACCTAAATTCTTTCACACAATTGGCATCCATATTCTAAAATGTGTTGGAGCATCCTTGATTAGGGCAATGCACTATACGCAATTGTCAATTTTACTTAGTTCATCTTAAATCAAATTATGATTATGCAAGTGATATTTTGGGATTAATTATATTGAATAGTTATTTGAATTTCAAAGTCACTTCACTTTTCATTTAAAAGTTAATTAAACTCATTTAATTAGCCTAATCTTTTTCTAATAGGAAATTACATAGTTTTTAGGATTTCCTATTTTCTAAATTCATTAATTAGATTTAATCATCAACTCTCACGAAAAGAAGCCAAGTGGATCATGACATCACAATAAATATCAAGAATGATGACATCATCATAAAGTTGTCAAGCACTAAGAAATGAATGCAAGCAAATATTTGATTTTGGAAGTGATGCCTAATTAATGCCAAATGTTGATTGCATTTTGCCTATCAAATTTGATGAAGGCTCAACCACACATTTTGAATCACATCTAATAGGTGGAATTAATTCAAGGAATATAGATATGCAAGAGCCACCATGGATAATTATCAAGCTTTCTAGTACAAAGACATAATGTATAATTTATGCTAAAGATTGAACTATTTCTTCTATTTACACACATATATCCAATTCAAATGGTGCATGAGATGTTGGAGGCACTTGTTCAACCCCAATGCTAAAGATATTGAGGTCCATATCTAGGCACAAACATGATTTTGGAACATCCATGGAGAGAAGTCACTTTGAAAATATATAATTATTTTGTTATACTTCTCATTTAGTTTTTTCACTTTATTGACCTTTCCCAACTGAGGTAATAGGACTAATATGTTATTTTTATGAATTTATTTATATTTTTATAATAAAAAAAAATCTAACCTATTTTACAATCCTAGTTCACATTTGGCATGCCTGATAGAACCTCACACCCCACAAACACCTTTAAGGCCTCATAAATCCTTCTAATAATGAAATTGGACTAAGTTTTGGCCTTAATTTATTTCATTTTCCTCAAGCATTTTTCCATTTCCATCCCTTGAAAATCAATGAGATCTACCTATAAATTAGAAATTATGCATTCCCTGTTCTCTATTTTTTCAAGAAAATTATGAGATTGCAATGAAAATGATGAGATCACACTAAAAATGTTGAGATTGACCTGTTTAATGGTGGTTTCACTTTTGTTCTGCTCATTTCTATATTTTTTGAAAATAGTGAACTTGCCCTACTAAATGAAAAACTCATCCTACATGTTGGTGAGATCGCCAGACCATAAAAGTGTCCAACTTTGAGAGGCTCGTTTGGGGTCATCTAGATTCCATTTTTGATATTTTTTAAAAAACCACATGTTTCCTCCTAAATTTTCATATTATTAAGTGCTAATATGTATTTAGTAAATGGTAATTTCATGACCTAAACAATACATTCAATCTGCCAAATAATGGTTTTACCTTGAAAATTGTGGTTTTGTGACCAAAATCGTGACATTGCATCTATTTTTCATTTGTTTTCTATGTTATCTACTAAACAATGAACTCATCCTACATAGCAATGAGGTCATCTTGCTAAATAGTGAGATTACTCTGCAAATTATGAACTCATCCTACATATTAGTGAGATCATTATGTTGTAGGCTTTTCAACTTCTAGAGGTTCATTTGAGATCGTCAAGACTCCATTTTCATGATTTTTTTTAAAACCATATGTTTTCTCCTAAATTTTTATATTATTTAGTTAGTTTGGCTTCATATTGCATGTATTTTTCATAAAATAAAATATTCAATACTGCTAATTTATTTTCCAATATAACTTGTTTGTTGTAAGTTTTGCTTTTCGAAGGCCACATTTGAAACTCCTAACTATTTGCTTACAAGCTTTACTAGCTAAAGAGAGCTTGATATTATTAAAAAAAGGAAAACTTTATTCATGTTTTTTATTTGGTGCTTAACAAAGAATAATCATATTGATTTTGTGCTCCTAAGAGCATTTATATTTCATTCTTTGCTTAATTTTTTTGTATTTCTATTCTTGTTTGTGTAAACCATTATGCCTATGCTCTCCCCTTTCCTCCTTTAGGGAGCCTGGGTGACGAAAAACACATAGGTTTAATTGTTTATTAAATGCCTTACATAAAAAAATGTTTTTAAAGTATGCTCTTCTCTTTCCCATTTATGGGTTTGTTATTTTCATGTTTAACCAAAATAATTTATACGTGTTATAACACATATGTTTAATATATTATAATGCGTATGAATTATAACATGTACATGATTTATAGCTTGAAAAAATGTAGTGTTATGGATTAGTATTTACCGAGCCTAATTTTGAATATCCATGAAATAATCCCCCAAATTCATGCTCTTACCCCTATATGAGATCATTGTTTAGTATGTGCAATATTTAAACACATCCATTGCTTGTGGCTATTGGCCCTATGTGTGCAATCTTTACTTGTGTGACATCTAAACATGTCTATTACTTGCGATACTTGGCCCTATATTTTTGAAACATTTGAACATATCTATTATATGTGTTCCTTTGATCCAAAAATCAAAAGTTTTGATTGACAGATATTTCAAGAATACAAAAATAACACAGTAACAATGAATTTTTTGAGAAGAGATGTTTTATTACTCAAGATTACAATATAACTATATGCTTATCTCTAGAAAGAGATGTTTGATTTCCATTTCAAGTTACATCTTCATTTATACATATTTTGAAAGTAGTAGGAGGATGTGTAAGGTCACCAATTTTTAGGGAGATTAAGTGGTTTGACTTCCATGATTTAAAACAATACAAAATTTGAGGAATTACTATTTTGAGAAACTTACTATTTTTAGACTACACTACTCAAATTGAAATTTGGGTAACTTATATTAGGGTTTTGAGGGTAAAAAGCATTAATCAAAAATATATGCCATCTAACCATGTTTTCCATGTTATTATCTTTCTAACAGTTCAAACAGGGAGTCAATCGGAGCTATGGTGCAAATGTTATGGCTCCCAGAAGTTCTATCATCAATTGGGGTAGAACCATCACCTGAATTATCACCTAAATTGTTGCCTAGATCATTCCTCCCTCCTTGATAATAAATGGTCTACATTACATCAAAATTACTAATCAGGTGTGGTAGTTGTGTCTTAATTTGATTCTCTATGAACCACTCACCTTGGTGGCTAAGCTGGCCCCTTTTGATCACCCGACAAAGTGGAATAGAACATCCTCTTGTTGTCTTCATCTAGGTGTCCACAATTTGATCCTCCTCCAATGGATCAAAAATCTATGGATCAAACTCATAAATTTCTATTTGTTCTGCTATGACTAAAGTGTCTAATAGAGGTGGATGATATGGTTTGAGGAGTTCCAAGTTGAATATTGGATGCATACCAAGGTAGGCTAGTAGGTTTAACTCAAAAGCATTTTCTCCAAATTTTATGGTGATGGTGTAGGGACCATATCGTAGAGGCCAAATTTTTATATGTGGACCTGCAAGTCATTTTTTTGAAGTCGCAACCAAACCTTGTCACCCACAATAAAATGGTGTACAATCTTATGTTTGTCATGGTGTTGCTTACACTTCTAATTAATCTTCTCCAAGATGTCAAGAACTTGTTGTTGGATGTGTTGCATTTATTCAATGAACTTTGTTACTTTTGTTGCCTCAGATCTCCCATGAGGTGTATATTGCATGGTCGAGAATGGAACAACTATATCAATTGGTGCCATGGGTTAGAACCTAAAGCAGACATGGAATGGACTGTGATTGGTCGAGTTGTGCAGGACCCGATTGTATCCATGTTGTATGAAAAGAATCCCTTCATCCCATGTGCATATATGTTTGGAGTGATACATATGAATCATGTGAATAATCAAGTGGTTCACCACTTCTATCTAACCATCAGTCTATGGATGGAAGCTGTGGACTTTATCAGCTTGGTATCCATCATCTTCCATAGAGTGGACCAAAAGATGCTCAGGAACCTGATATCTTGATCTGAGACAATGGACTTGGGGAGACCAAAATGGAGCCATACATGACTAAAATATAGTTGAGTAGTTTCTTTAGTAGATATATTTTTCTTACAAGTAATCATGATAGCCATTTTTGAAAAATGATAAACTACAATAAAAATAGTGTCCTTGCCATCTTTTAAAGTGGGCAAACCTAAGAGAAAATCTATTGAGATAGATTCCCAAGGCTTGGTTGGTTTTAGGAATGGTGTGTATAATCCTTGCTTCTTATTTGTTGGCTTGGCTATCACACATAGGGTGAAATATTTGAGGTACCTTTCCACATCCTTTTGCATGTGGGGCCAATAGAAGAGTTTTTAAAGAACTACCAATGTCTTTTCTACACCAAAGTGTCCAGTTATCCTACTAAAATGTGCTTCCCATATCATCTTATGTTGCTCTATAGCTAGAACACAGATGTGCCCCATATGATAGAGGACATTATCTTGCAAATAGAAATCAAAAACATGTTTACCTTATTGAAGCACCTAATGTGTATTAGCAAAGGTAGGATCTGCTTCATACAGAGCACCCCAAGTGGTATTAGTCTCATGTATACATAGGTCAAGAAATATTGTGAGTGTAGTAATTGGTGGGTAGCTCAAACAATCTATGGGCATATTAGAGATCCCTTTTTTATGTTTGATTATTAGATGGAATTACTATAGATATATGGCCCACTTTTATTGCCTCTCATTTCATATTTTTCTCTACGTATGGATAAATTTCAATGGTCTATGGTCAGTGTGGATGACTATCTCTTTCCCCAAGATGTAGTGTTTCCATTGTTTACAGGCTTACACAATGGCATAGAGCTTCTTGTCATATATCAAGTATTTCTTGACTATATTAGTGAAAGTTTCACTGTGATATGTAATAAGATGGCCATGTTGAATGATGACAACTCCCATGGCATATTTAGATGCATCTGTCATTAACTCGAAAGGTTGATGTAAATCTAGCAAGGCAAGAATAGGGGCTGAGCCAAGTCTATTATTCAAATTCTTAAATTCCCTTTGTTGTATTTCACCCCACTAAAATATAGCTTTAGCTCCTCCTTTAGTCACTTCGGTTAGTGGCCAAGCAACATGTGAGAATCCAAGAATAATCCTGTGAAATAAATTTACAAGAGCCAAGAAGCTATGAAGTTCTGTGAGGGTCCTTGGTGTAGGCCATTCTCAAATAACCTAAATCTTCTTTTGATCGACATGGGCCCCTTCCTCATTCATAGCGTACCCTAGGTAATAAATTGTTTTCATCCCAAATGTGCATTTGTCAAGATTTGCATACAACTTGTGCTCTTAAAGAGTTTGAAGCACCTTACAAGCATGTTGTAGATGTTCCTCCCATATTTTGTTGTAGATGAGTATGTCATGTAGGTAGACAACCATGAATGAGTTGGTAAAGGGTCACAAGATGTCATCCATCATCCTCATGAAGGTTTCAGTTGCATTAGTTAAGCCAAAAGGCATAACCAACCATTCAAAGAGCCCCTCCTTAGATTTGAGTGTAGTCTTTCAGACATCAGTAGGATCGATGAGAATTTGGTGATAGTGAGATTTGAGATCAATTTTGGTGAAGAAATTCACACCATGGAGTTGGACTAGTAGGTCATCAATCTTGAGGAGGGGGTAGCAATTCTTCATAGTAATTTTATTTAGGGCTCGATAGTCAATACAAAGCCTCCATGTTCCATATTTATTTGGTGCCAAGACAATCGAGCTACCACAAGGTGAAGAGATTGGCATGATGTGACCCTTTTGGATCAATTCTTTTTTCCATGCTTCTACTCAATCTTCATTACGAACTTGTATGCCTCACTGAGGGTTTCCAAATTAAAGATTTCCATTTCCCCCCGTATGTACCATGTAGTCCACCATGATATTTGAGAGTCTTATTTTTCTCACTTTCTTGGATGCCTAATCTTGTAGACAGAGAATAAAAATGTCAGTGTAATCTTGAATAGATTGGTCCTTACCTTGGTGAAGTTGTTGCCACTGTATGTACAGATCATCATATGCTCCAATGGGAAAGTATTCTTCCTTTATCACTTCCATGAAATCATCCCAAGTAGGTTCCACCTTAAGTCCAATTTCATCTACACTGAACCTCATTTTGTACACTTCCCACCAATTTTTCACAAGCAATGATGCTTTCAAAAGAGCAAAAGTGATCTTTTCTCCATCAATAAATTTATTTACAAAAAAGTAGGAAGATAATTGATCCAGCCAATTTTCTACTACATCAACATTTATTTTGCCTTCAAATGTAGGGATATCAAAATTCACCTAAACCTTGAAATGTTTTGGGGAACTAAAAGGACATTCCATGGATGAGGAGCCAAGAAGTGCAGATGAGAAGCCATAATTTTTCATCAAGATTTATTAGAGAATTTGAGTGAATTATTGTAGCATCTACACTTGTTGCCATTGGAGGGCTTCATTAACCATTTCCTTGAAGGGATCATATGTCTCAGTGTCATCCACCATTTGAATTCATTTAGAGTGAATAGGTGGATAGTTTAAAATCTCTATTATTTTCCACCCAAGCTTCTTGTAGCTTGAACTCGTCCTCAGGATCATACACTCTCAAGACAAATTGATTTGATACCACTGATCCAAAAATCAAAAATTTTGATTGATAGATATTTAAAGAACACAAAAATAACATAGTAAAAATGAATTCTTTGAGAAGAGATGTTTTATTACTCAATATTGCAATACAAATATATGCTTATCTCTAGGAAGAGATGTCTGATTTCTATTTCAGGTTACATCTTCATTTATACACATTTTAAAAGTAGGAGGGGGATGTGGAAGGTCACCAACATTGAGAAATATTAAGTGGTTTGACTTCCATGATTTAAAATAATACAAAATTTAAGGAATTATTATTTTTAGAAACTTACTATTTTTAGACTACACTACTCAAATTAAAATTTGAGGCACTTTCATTAGGTTTTCGAGGCTAAAAACTCATTAAGAAAAGATTTGTTCCATTTCATCATGTTACCCTCATTCTTAGCTTTCCAACGGTTCAAATGGGAAGTCAATCGAAGCTACATTATAAAATTTATGGCTCTTAGAAGTTCTATCATCAATTGGGGTAGAACTGTCACCCAAATTATCATCTGAATTATTACCCAAATCATTCCTCCCTCCTTGAGAATCAATGGTCCCCATTGAATCAATATTCCTCATCAAGTGTGGAAATTATGTCTTAATCTGATTCTTTGTGAGCTGCTCACCTTGGTGGCTAAGATGGCCCCTTTTGATCACCCGATAAAGTGGAATAGAGTGTCCTCTTGTTGACTTCATCCAGGTGTCCACAATCTGATCTTCTTCCACTAGATAAAAACTCTACAGATCAAGATTATCAATTTCTATTTATTCTACTATGATATGTCTAACATAGGTGGATGATATTGTTTGAGGAGTTCCACATTGAAAATTAGATGCAGACCAAGGTAGGCTGGTAGATTCAACTCAAAAGCATTTTCTCCAACTTTTTTGGTGATGGTGTAGGGACCATATCATAGAGGATAAATTTTTTTGTGTGGTCTTGCAAGTAATTCCTTTTAAAGCCATAACCAAACCTTGGCACCAATATCAAAATGATATGCAATCTTATGTTTTTCATGGCGTTGCTTATACTTCTGATTCATCTTCTCCAAGATGTCATGAACTTGCTACTAGATGTGTTACATTTGTTTAATGAACTTTTTTGCTTTTTCCACCTCAGATATCCCATGAGGTGTGTATTCCATGGTGGAGAATGGAATGGATATATCAATTGGTGCCATGGGTTGGAACCCAAAGAAAACTTGGAATGGACTATGCTTGGTCCAGCTGTGTAGGCCTGATTATATCCATGTTGTATGAAAAGAAGCCCCTCATCCCATGTGCATGTATATTTGGAGTGATACATATAAATCATGTGAATAATCAATTGGTTTAACACTTCTATCTGACCATCAGTTTATGGATGGAAGGTTGTGAACTTCATCAGCTTGGTATCCATCATCTTCCATAGCGTGGACCAGAAGATGCTCAGGAACCTGCTATCTCAATCTAAGACAATGGACTTGGGGAGACCAAAATGAAGCCATACATGACTAAAATATAGTTGAGAAGTTTCTTCAGTAGATATATTTTTTTTACAAGAAATCATGATAACTATTTTTGAAAAATGATCAACTACAACAAAAATACAATCCTTGCCATGTTTTTAAGTGGGCAAACCTGAGAGAAAATCCATTGAGATAGATTTCTAAGACCTGGTTGGTTCTAGAAATGGCATGTACAATCCTTGCTTCTTATTTGTTGGCTTGGTTATCACACATGGGGTGAAATATTTGAGGTGCCTTTCCACATCCTTTCACATATGGGGCTAGTAGAAGTATTTTTAAAGAACTACCACTATCGTTTCTACACCAACATGTCCAGGTATCCTACTAAAATGTGCTCCCCATATCATCTTCTATTGCTCTGTAGCTGGAACATAGATGTACCCCATATGATATAGGACATTATCTTACAAATATAAATCAAAAACATGTTTACCTTCTTGAAGCACCTAATATGTATCAACAAAGGCAAGATATACTTCATATAGAGCACCCCAAGTGGTAGTCTCGTGTTCACATAGGTCAAGAACTATTGTGAGTATAGTAATTGGTGGGTGGCTCAAACAATTTGTGGTCATATTTGAGCTCCCATTTTTTTGTTTGATTATCAAATGGAATTACTACAAATATGTGGCCCACTTTTAGTGCCTCTCATTTCATAGTTTGATCTACATCTGGATGAATTCAAATGGTCTATGGTTAGTGTGGATGACCATCTCTTTCCCCAAGATGTAGTGTTTCCATTATTTGTAGGCTTGCACAATGGCATAGATCTCCTTGTCATATGTTGGGTATTTCTTGACTGTATTAGTGAAATTTTCATTATGATATGTAATAGGATGTCCATGTTGCATGATGATAACTCCCATGACATATTCAGATGCATCTGTCATCAACTCGAAAGGTTGATGCAAACCTAGCAAGGCAAGAACAGGGGTTGAGCAAAGTCTATTATTCAAATTATCAAATTCCCTTTATTAGATTTTTCCCCACTAAAATGTAACTTTAGCTCCTCTTTTAGTCACTTTGGTGAGTGGCCAAGCAACATGTGAGAATCCAAGAATAAAAACTATGATAGAAATTTGTAAGACCTAAGAAGCTACGAAGTTCTGTGAGGGTCCTTATTGTAGGCCATTCTCAAATAACTTGAATCTTCTCTAGATCGACATCGACCCCTTCCTCATTCAATACATACCCTAGGTATTGAATTTTTTCATCCCAAATGTGCATTTGTCAATATTTGCATACAACTTGTGCTCTTCAAGCGTTTGAAGCACCTTACAAACATGTTGTAGATGTTCCTCCCATGTTTTGCTATAGATGACTATGTTATCCAGGTAGACAACCATGAATGAGTTGGTGAAGGGTTGTAGTATGTCATCCATCATCCTCATAAAGGTTGTATGTGCATTAGCTAAGCCAAAAGGCATAACCAACCATTCGAATAGCCCCTCCTTAGATTTGAATGTAGTCTTCCAGACATCGATGGGATCGATGGGAATTTGGTGACAACTAGATTTGAGATCAATTTTGGTGAAGAACTTCAGACCATGGAATTGGTCTAGTAGGTCATCAATCTTGGGGAGGGGGTAGTGATTCTTCATAGTGATTTTATTCAAGGCTTGATAGTCAATACAAAGCCTCTATGTTCCATCTTTCTTTAGTGCCAGGACAATTGAGCTACCACAGGGTGAAGAGTTTGGCCTGATGTGACCCTCTTGGATCAATTTTTGAATCTATCATTTAATCTCATCATTCTCCAAAACTGATATGTGATATACAGGACTATTAGGCAAAGGTGATCTTAGGATCAAATTGATAGAATGTTTTACCTGGCAGTGCAGTGGAACACCTGTGGGTGAATTGAATAAGTCATCATATTCTATCATGATTTGTCCCATCTACTTATGTTATTATGTTGATTATGTAGTGAGGACTGCAACATCAACCTTCTTGGGTTTTTGTGGTTTGACCACCATGAGAATTAATTGCTTTGTCTTATCCACCAATCTCTTACATTGCTTGGCACTAATCATGGAGATAGATGTGGGAGATGGTACCTCTAGTATCCTATAGTGCCACATTCTAAGAGTGAGGGTGATTCTTTGGGTTTGTGATTCATATACTCCATGTTGATCATACATGAATGGCTGACCAAGGATTACATCACAAACATCTAGATTGACCACATCACACAAGACTTCATCTTGGAAAGGTTTTATTGTATATGAAAGAAGACACTGATGGGTAACACAGAGGTCTCTCCCTGGTCTCAGCCATCCAATACTATATGGATTTGGGTGATGCTTCATGGATAGATTTATAATTTTAAGAACTTTAGCAGAGATTAAATTCTTTTGACTCCCACTATCAATAATGAAATATAGAGGCTTACGACTTTCGCATAACTTGGAGTGAAACAACCTTTCCTTGTCATCTAGCCTTTCCTCATGGGTTTGTGATGAAGCAACAATGGTATCGAGCTCAGCATATATAATCACTTCTTTGTCCTCTTTGACTATAGGTTGTGTATAAGACATATCAATAGATGTCGAGTATTGTGACTCAAAAATTGGTAACTTGATGGCTCAACATTATTCTTTGGACTGAGTTCCAATTTTTTGGTAACCATTTTCCAATATTCCCATTTTGGGGTTTCTTATCTTGAAACTCCTTTTACTTCTAATTTTGGCCTCATTTTTTAACTTCCTTGTCACTTTTTTATTTCAAATTCTGACTCTTCATATTCTTTCTTTCATGCTTCTGCTCAATCTTCACTGTGAACTTGTATGCCTCATTGAAGATTTCCAAATTGAAGAGTTCCATTTCCCCTCGTATGTACCATTGTATTCCACCATGATATTTGAGATTCTTATGTTTCTCAATTTCTTGGATGCCCAATCTTGTAGATAGATAATGAAAAATGTCAATGTAATCTTGAATAGATTGGTCTTTACCTCAGTGAAGTTGTTACCACTATATGTATAGGCCATCATATGCTCATGTGTATATTATTCTTCCTTTATCACTTCCAAAAAATCATCCCAAGTAGGTTCCACCTCAAGGCCAATTCCATCTATACTCAACCTCTTTTTTTACACTTCCTGCCAATTTTTCATGGGCAATGATGCTTTCAAAAGAGAAAAAGTGATCTTTTCTCCATCGGTGAATTTGTTTATAAAAAAGTAGGAAGATAATTGATCCAACCAATTTTATACTACGTCAGCATTGATTTTGCCTTAAAATGTAGGGATATCAAAATTCAACTAAACCTTAAAAGGTGTTGGAGCACTGAAAGGAATGAGGAGCCAAAATTTCCCATCGAGATTTATTGGAGAAATTGGGTGAATTTTTGTAGCATCTGTGCTTATTTCCATTAGAAAGCTTCATTCACCAATTCCTTAAAGGGATCAGATGTCTCGATGTCATCTGCCATTTGAAGTCATTTGGAGTGAATAGATGGATAGTTTGGAAGCTTTGTTGTTTTCTACCTAAGCTTTTTGTATCCTGACCTCATCTTTAAGATCATACACTATCAATAAAAATCACTTTGATACCACTGATCCAAAACTCAAAATTTTTTATTGATAGATATTTCAAAAACACAAAAATAACACATTAACAATTAATTCTCTAAGAAGAGATGTTTTATTACTCAATATTGCAATACAACTATATGCTTATCCTTGGGAAGAGATGTCTGATTTTCATTTTGGGTTGCATCTTCATTTATACACATTTTTAAATCTATAGGAGTATGTGTAAGGTCACCAATCTTGAGGGAGATTAAGTGGTTTGAATTTAATGATTTAAAACAATACAAAATTTGAAGAATTACTATTTTTAGAAACTTACTATTTTTAGACTACACTATTCAAATTGAAATTTGGGACACTTCCATAAGGTTTACAAGGGTCAAAAACTATAAATCAGTTATCCATGCCATCTCACCATGTTCTCCTTATTCTTATCTTTCCAAAGATTCAAACGTGCAGTCAATCAGAGCTACGATGCAAAAGTTATGGCTCATATAAGTTTCATCATCAATTGGGGAAGAACCGTCACCCAGATTATTTCCTAAATTATTGCCTGGATAATTCCTCCCTCATTGAGAAGTAATAGTCACCATTGCATCAATATTCCTCATTAGGTGTGGTAGTTATGTCTTAATCTAATTTTTAATGACCCACTCACCTTGGTGGCTAAGTTGGCCCCTTTTGATCACCTGATAAAGTGGAATAGAGCATCCTCTTATTGTCTTCATCCAGGTGTCCACAATCTAATCCTCCTCCACTAAAGAAAAAATATTTAGATCAAGCTCGTCAATGTCTATTTGTTCTACTAAAATTGAAGTATCCAATAGAGGTGGATGATATGGTTTGAGGAGTTCCACGTTGAATATTGGATGTAGACCAAGGTAGGCTAGTAGGTTCAACTCAAAAGCATTTTCTCCAACTTTTTTGGTGATGGTGTAGGGACCATATCGTAGAGGCCAAATTTTTTTGTGTAATCCTAAAAGTTGTTCCTTTTGAATATACAACCAAAACTTATCACCCATAGTAAAATAGTGTGTAATCATATGTTTGTCATGGCATTGCTTATACTTCTGATTCATCTTCTCCAAAATGTCACAAACTTGCTGTTGGATGTGTTGCATTTTTTCAATGAACTTTGTTGCTTTTGTTGCCTCAGATCTCCCATGAGGTGTGTATTCCATGGTGGAGAATGGAATGGATATATCAATTAGTTTCATGAGTTAGAACCCAAATCATACTTGGAATGGACTGTGCTTGGTCAAGTTATGTAGGGCTCGATTGTATCCATGTTGTATGAAAAGAAGCCCCTCATCCCATGTGCGTGGATGTTTGTGAACAATCAAGAGGTTCACCACTTCTATCTGAACATCAGTTTATGAATGGAAGGCTATGGACTTCATCATCTTGGTATCCATCATCTTCTATAGAGTAGACTAGAAGATGCTCAGGAACCTGCTATCTCAATTTAAGATAATGGACTTGGGGAGACTGAAATGGAGCCACACATGACTAAAATATAGTTGAATAGTTTATTCAGTAGATATATTGTTCTTAAAACTAATCATGATAGCCATTTTTAAAAAATGATCAACTAAAACAAAAATATAGTCCTTGTCATGTTTTGAAGTGAGCAAACCTAAGAGAATATCTATTGATATAGATTCCCAAGGCGTGGTTGGTTCTTGCATTGGTGTGTACAATCCTTGCTTCTTATTTCTTGGTTTGGCTATCACACATGGGGTAAAATATTTGAGGTACCTTTCCACATCCTTTCACATATGGGGTGAGTAGAAGTGTTCTTGAAGAATTTTCAATGTCTTTTCTACATAAAAGTGTCCAACTATCCTACTGAAATGTGTTTCCCATATCATCTTCTATTGATCTGTAGTTAGAACATAGATGTACCCCATATGATAGAGGAAATTATCTTGAAAATAGAAATTAAAAAAAAACATGTTTACCTTCTTGAGGAACTTGATATGTATCAGCAAGGGTAGGATCTACTTCATACAGAGCACCCCAAGTAGCAGTCTCATGTCTGCATAGGTCAAGAAATGTTGTGAGTGCAGTAATTATTGGGCAGCTCAGATAATCTATGGCCATATTTAAGCTCCCCTTTTTGTGTTTAATTATTAGATGGAATTACTATAGATATGTGTCCCACTATTGGTGCCTCTCATTTCATAGTTTTCTCTATGTTTGTATGAATTCTAATGGTCTATGGTCAGTGTGGATGATTGTCTCTTTCTCCAAGATATAGTGTTTTCATTATTTGTAGGCTTTCATAATGGTATAGATTTCCTTTTAATATGTCAATTATTTCCTAACTGTATCAGTGAAATTTTTACTGTCATATGTAATAGGATGCCCATGTTGCATGATGACATCTCCCATAGCATATTCAGATGTATCTGTCATCAGCTTGAAAGGTTGATATAAATATGGCAAGGCAAGAATAGGGGCTGAGCAAAGTCTATTCTTAAAATTCTCAAATTCCCTTTGTTTTGTTTTTCCCCACTAAAATGTAACTTTATCTCCTCCTTTAGTCACTTGGGTTAGTGGCCAAGCAACATGTGAAAATCCAAGAACAAACTTGTGATAGAAATTTACAAGACCCAAGAAGTTGTGAATTTTTGTGAGGGTCCTTGGTGTAGGCCATTCTCTAATAACCCAAATCCTCTTTAGATTGACATGGACCCCTTCCTCATTCACAACGTACCCTAAGTACTGAATGTTTTTATTCCTAAATGTGCATTTGTCAAGATTTGCATATAACTTGTTCTTGAAGAGTTTAAAACACCTTACGAACATGTTACAGATGTTCCTCCCATGTTCTAATATAGATGAGTTGGTGAAGGGTCATAGGATGTCATCCATTATCCTCATGAAGGTTACAGGTGCATTAGTTAAGCCAAAAGGCATAACCAACCATTTAAAGAGCCCCTCTTTAGATTTGAATCCAGTCTTCCAGACATCAATGGGATTGATGAGAATTTGGTGATAGCTAGATTTGAGATCAATTTTGGTGAATAACTTCACACCATGGATTTGGTACAGCAAGTCATCAATCCTAGGGAAGGGGTAGTGATTCTTCACATTAATTTTATTTAGGGATCAATAGTTAATATATAGCCTATATCTTCCATCTTTATTTGGTGCTAGGATAATCAAGCTACCAAAGGGTGAAGAGCTTAACTTGATGTGACCCTTTTGGATCAATTACTAAATCTATTTTTTTTTCTCATCATTCTCCGAAATTGATCTATTATACATAGTACTTATAGGCAAAGGTGATCCTGGGATCAAGTTGATAGAATGTTTTACCTGAAAGTGCAGTGGAACTCCCGTGGGTGACTTGAATAAGTCATCATATTCTTCCATGATTTATTCTATCTACTTTTGTTGTTGTGTTGATTGTGTAGTTAGGACTACAACAACAGCCTTCTTGGGTTTCTATGGTTTGACCACCATGAGAATGAATTGCTTTGTCTTCTCCACGAATCTCTTACATTGCTTATCACTAATCACAGAGACAAATGTGGGAGGTGGTACCTTTAGTACCTTGTATCATCACATTCCAAGAGTGAGGGTGGTTATTTGGGTTTGTGATTCATTAGTTCCACGTTGATCATACATTAATGACTGACCAAGGAGAACATCACTGATCTGGGCAATAATTTAGGCGACAATTTGGGTGACGATTCTACCTCCATTGATGATGGAACTTTTGGGAGCCATAACTTTTGCACTGTAGCTCTAATTGACTCGTTGTTTAAGCCATTGGAAAGCTAATAACAAGGATAACATGGTTACATGGCATGGATCTTTGCTCAATGGTTTTTGACTCCTAAAAACCCAATGTAAGTGCCCCAAATTTTAATTTTAGTAGTCTAGTCTAAAAATAGTAAGTTTTTAAAAATAGTAATTCCTCAAATTATGTATTGTTTTAAATCATGAAAGTTAAACCACTTAATCTCCCTCGATATTGGTGACTTTCCACATCCTCCTCCTACTTTCAAAATGTATATAAATGAAGATGTAACCTAAAATGGAAATCAGACATCTCCTCCCAGAGATAAGAATATAGTTGTATTGTGATCTTGAGTAATAAAACATCTCTTCTCAGAGAATTCATTATTACACTATTATTTTTGTGTTCTTGAAATATCTGTCAATCAAAACTTTTGAGTTTTGGATCAGTGGTATCAGATTGGTTTGTCTTGAGAGTGTATGAACTCAAGGACGAGGTCAGGCTACAAGAAGCTTGGGTGGAAAACAATAGAGTTCTAAACTATCCACCTATTCAATCCAAATGACTTAAAATGCTAGATGACACTAAGACATCTGATCCTTTCAAGGAAATGATAAATGAAGCCCTCTAATGACAACAAGCATAGATGATCCAACAATTAATCTAAATTCTCCAATAACTCTCAATGGGAAATTTTGGCTCCTCATTTGCACTTCTTGGCTCCTCATCCATGGAAGGTCTTTTCAGTGCCCCAACACCCTTCAAGGTTTAGGTGAATTTTGATATTCTTACATCTGAAGACAAAATCAATGTTGATGCAGTAGAAAATTAGTTAGATCAATTATCTTCTTACTTCCCTGTAAATAAATTCACAGATGGAGAAAATATCACTTTTGCTCTTTTGAAAGCATTAATGCTTGAAAAAAATGATGAGAAGTGTACAAAAATAACTTTAGTAAAAATGACATTGGCCTTGAGGTGGAACCTACTTGGGATGATTTCATGGAAGTGGTGAAGTAAGAATACTATCCCATTGGATCATATGATGACCTGTACATATAGTGGCAACAACTTCACCAAGGTAAGACCAATCTGTTCAAGATTACACAGACATTTTTCATTCTCTATCTAAAAGATTGGGCATCCATTAAAGTGAGAAACTTAAGACTCTCAAATATCATGGTGGAATATAATGGTACATAGGGGGGTAAATAGAACTCTTCAATTTAGAAACCCTCAGTGAGCCATATAAGTTTATAGTGAAGATTGAGCATAAGCATGGAAGAAAGAATATGAAGAGTCAGCCTTCAAAATGAAAAAGTGACAAGGAACATCAAACATGAGGCCAAAATTGGAAGTAAAATGAGTTTCAAGATAAGAAACTCTAGAAGGGGAAGGATGTGAAATGGTGTGATTACCACAAAATTGGAACTCACTCCAAAGAAAATTGTTGAGCCATCAAGTCACTACTTTCTGAGCCACAATACTTGACATCTACTACTCTGTCTCATACACAACCTACAATTGAAGAGGATGAAGAAGAGATTGTAGATGTTGATCCTGATACCATCGTTGCTTCATCATAGACCCATGAGGAAAGGCTAGATGATAACGAAAGATTGTTTCACTCTAAATTATGGGTAAAAGATAATCCTCTACATTTCATTCTTGATAGTGGGAGTCAAAAAAAATTAATCTCTACTAAAGTTGTGAAAAGTCTAAATCTATCCATGAAGCCTCACCCAAATCCATACAATATTGAATGGTTGATCCCAGGGAGAAATCTCCAAGTCACCCATTAGTGTCATCTTCATATGTAATAAAACCTTTCCAAGATGAAGTCTTGTGTGATGTGGTCAATCTAAATGTTTGTGATGTACTTCTTGGTCAGTTGTTCATGTATGATCAACATGGCATCTATGAATCATGAACCCAAATAACCACCCTAACACCTTCCACATCTATCTCCATGATTAGTGTCAAGCAATGTAAGAGATTGGAGGAGAAGACAAATCAATTTATTCTTTTGAAAGCATTATTGCCCATGAAAATTGATGGGAAGTGTACAAAAAGAGGTTTAGTACAAATGGCATTGGTCTTGAGGTGAAACATACTTGGGATTATTTCATGGAAGTGGTAAAGGAAGAATATTATCCCATTGGAGCATATGATGATCTACACATACAATGGCAACAACTTCACCAAGTTAAGGATCAATCTATTCAAGATTACATAGATATTTTTCATTCTCTGTCTGTAAGATTAGGCATCCAAGAAAGTGAGTCTAAAATGTCATGGTGGAATACAATGGTACATAAGGGGGGAAATGTAACTCTTCAATTTGGAAACCCTCGGTGAGGCATACAAGTTTATAGTGAAGATTGAGTAGAAGCATGGAAGAAAGAATATGAAGAGTTGGTCTTCAAAGTGGAAAAGTGACAAGGAAGGTCAAAAACGAAGCCAAAATTAGAAAAAAAAGGTGTTTCAAGATAAAAATCCCCAGAAGGGGAAGGATGTAAAATTGTGTGATTACCATAAAATTGGAACTCACTCTAAAGAAGAATGTTGAGTCATCAAGTCACTACTTTTTGCATCACAATACTTGACATCTACTACTCTATCTCATACACAACCTATAGTTGAAGAGGATGAAGAAGAGATTGTAGATTTTGAGCTTGATACCATCATTGCTTCATCATAGATCTATGAGGAAAGGCTATATGACAAGGAAAGATTGTTTCATTTTAAATTATGGGTAAAAGGTAAGCCTCTACATTTCATTCTCGATAGTGGGAGTCAAAAGAATTTAATCTATGTTGAAGTTGTGAAAAGTCTAAATCTATCCAAGAAGCCTCACTCAAAGCCATACAGTATTAGATGGTTGAGCCCATAGAGAAACCTCTGTGTCACCCATCAGTGTCTTCTTTCATATGTAATAAAACCTTTCCAAGATGAAGTCCTGTGTGATGTGGTCAATCTAGATGTTTGTGATGTACTTTTTGGTCAACTATTCATGTATGATCGATATAGCATCTATGAATCATGAACCCGAAGAATCTCTCTCACTCTTAGAAGATGGTGTTATAGGGTACCATAGGTACCACCTCCCACATTTATCTCCTTGATCAGTGCCAAGCAATGTAAGAGATTGGTGGAGAAGACAAAGAAATTCATTCTCATGGTGGTCAAACCATAGAAATCCAAGAAGGCTGATGTTGCAGTCCTGAATACACAATAAACATAGTAATAGAAGTAGATGGGACAAATCATATAAGAATATGATAACTTATTCAAGTCACCCACAGGAGTTCCACTACATTGCTAGGTAAAATATTCTATCGATTTGATCCCAGGATCACTTTTTCCTAACAATCATGTGTATCACAGATCAATTTTTGAGAATGATGAGATAAAAAGATAGATTCAAGAATTGATCCAAAAGGGTCACATCAGGCCAAGCTCTTTACCTTGTGGTATGCAAATTATCCTAGCACCAAAGAAATATGGAACATGGAGGCTTTGTATTGACTATCAAGCCCTAAATAAAATCACTATGAAGAATCACTAGCCCCTCCCCAAGATTGATGACCTGTTAGACCAACTCTAAGGTATGAAGTTCTTCACCAAAATTGATCTCAAATCTAGCTATCACTAAATTCCCATCGATCCCATCGATGTCTAGAATATTGCATTCAAATATAAAGAGGGGCTCTTCAAATAGTTGGTAATGCCTTTTGCCTTAAATAATGCACCTACAACCTTCATGAGGATGATGGATGACATCTTGCAACCCTTCACCAACTCATTCATGGTTGTCTTCCTGGATGACATACTCATCTATAGTAGAACATGGGAGGAACATCTATAACATGTTCGTAAGGTAATTCAAAATCTTCAGGAGCACACATTATATGTAAATATTGACAAATGCACATTCGGGATGAAAATAATTCAATACCTTAGGTACATTATGAATGAGGAAGGGATCCATGTTGATCCAAAAAATATTTGGGTTATTTGAGAATAGACTACACCAAGGACCCTCATAGAACTTCACAGCTTCTTGGGTCTTGTAAATTTCTATCACAAGTTTGTTCTTAGATTTTCACATGTTGCTTAGTCACTAACCCAAGTGACTAAAGGAGGAGATAAAGATACATTTTAATGGGGTGAAATACAACAAAGGGCATTTGAGAATTTGTAGAACAAACTTTACTTAGCCCCTGTTCTTGCCTTGCCATATTCGCATCAACCTTTTGAGTTAATGACAGATGCATCTGACTATGCCATGGGAGTTGTCATCATGCAACATGGCCACCTTGTTGCATATCAAAATGAAACTTTCATTGATAAAGTTAGGAAATATTTCACATATGATAAGGAGCTCTATGCCATTATGCAAGCCTGAAAATAATAGAAACATTACATCTTGGGGAAAGAGATGGTCATCCACACTGACCATAGACCATTGGAATTCATCCAAACATAGAGAAAGCTATGAAATGAGAGGCACCAAAAGTGGGACACATATCTACAGCAATTCCATCTAATAATCAAACACAAAAAAGGGAGCTCAAATATGGCCATAGATTGTCTGAGCCATCCACCAATTACTGCACTCACAAAAGTTCTTGACCTATGTGGACACGAGACTAGCACTTGGGGTGCTCTATTTTAAGTAGATCCTACCTTTGCTAATACATATCAGGTGCTTATAAAAGGTAAACATGTTTTTGATTTATATTTACAAGACAATGTCCTTTATCATATGTGGCACATGCGTGTTCCAACTTGAGAGCAACAAAAAATGATATGGGAAGCACATTTTAGTAGGATAGTTGGACACTTTGGTATAAAAAAAGACATTGGCAGTTCTTCAAAAACACTTCTACTAGCCCCATATGTGAAAGTATGTGGAAATGTATCTCAAATCTTGCACCCTATATGTGATATCCAAGATGATAAATAAGAAGCAAGGATTATACACACCATTGCCAAAACCAACCAGGCCTTGGGAGTCTATCTCAATGGATTTTCTCTCAAGTTTTACCACTTCAAAATGTGGAAAGGATTGTATTTTTTTTGTAGTTGATCATTTTTCAAAAATACCTATCATGATTTCTTGTAAGAAAAATATATCTACTGAAGAAACTACTCAACTATATTTTACTCATGTATGGTTCCATTTTGGTCTCCCCAAGTCCATTATCTCAGATCGAGATAGCAGGTTCTTGAGCATCTTCTAGTCTACTCTATGGAAGATGATGGATACTAAGATAATGAATTTTATAGACTTTCATCCACAGACTGATGGTCAAATAGAGGCAATGAACCACTTGATTTTTCACATGATTCAAATGTATCACTCTAAACATCCACACACATGGGATGAGGGTCTTATTTTCATACAACATGGATGCAATCAGGACCTATATAGCTTAAACAAGCATAGTCCATTCTAAGTATACTTCAGGTTCCAACCCATAGAACCAATTGATATAGCCATTCCATTCTCCACCATGGAATACATAGTTCATGGAAGATTTGAGGCAGAAAAATCAACAAAGTTCATTGAACAAATGCAACACATCCAGTAACAAGTTTATGACATTTTAGAGAAGATGAATTGTAAATATAATAAATGCCATGACAAACATAAGATTACACACCATTTTTATATGGGTGACAAGGTTTGGTTGTGGCTTCAGATGGAATTACTTACAGGCCTACACAAAAAAAATTAGTCTCTATGATATGGTCCCTACACCATCACTAGAAATGTTAGAGAATTTTTTTTTTGAGTTGAACCTACCAACCTACCTTGGTCTGCATCCAATATTAAATGTGGAGCTCCTCAAACCATATCATCCACCTTTGATGGGCACTTCAATCATAGCAGAACAACTAGATATTGATGAGCTTGATCCACAGAGTTTTTTCCCAGTGGAGGAAGATAAGATTGCAGAAACTTAGGTGAAAACAACAAGAGGATGCTCTATTCCACTTTATGGGGCAGTCAAAATGGGCCAACTTAGCCACCAAGGTGAGTGGATCACAGAGAATAAAATTAAGACACAACTTCCACACTTGATGAGGAATATTGATGCAATGGAGACCATTGCTTCTCAAGGAGGAAGGAATGATCCAGGAAATAATTCAGGTGACAATTTGGGTGATGGTTCTACCCTAATTGATGATTAAACTTTTAGGAGCCATGACTTTTGCACTGTAGCTCCAATTGACTCATTTTCTGAACCTTTGGAAAGCTAAGAATTAGGATAACGTGGTGAGATGGCATGGATCTTTTCTTGATGGTTTTTGACCCTTGAAAACCTAATGGAATTTCCTCAAATTTCAATTTTAGTAGTGCAGTCTAAAAATAGCAAGTTTCTAAAAATAGTAATTCCTCAAATTTTGTATTGTTTTAAATCATTGAAGTCAAACCACTTAATCTCCCTCGATATTTGGGAGCTTCCACATCCTCCTAATTTCAAAATGTGTATAAATGAAGATGTAACCTAAAATAGAAATTAGACATCTCTTCCCAGAGATAAGCATATAGTTGTATTGCGATCTTGAGTAATAAAACA
The DNA here is from genome assembly GCA_037957365.1 of Torreya grandis. NCBI lineage: Eukaryota > Viridiplantae > Streptophyta > Pinopsida > Cupressales > Taxaceae > Torreya > Torreya grandis. The sequence goes on from JARHVA010000487.1 coordinate 141,484, forward strand.
TCTCTTCTCAGAGAATTCATTGTTATTATGTTATTTTTGTGTCCTTGAATTATTTTTCAATCAAAAATTATGATTTTTGGATCAATTACAAACATCTATATTTTCCACATCACACAAGACTTCATCTTGGAAATGTTTTATTGCATATGAAAGAAGACACTAATGGGTGACATAGATGTCTCTCCCTAGGCTCAACCATCCAATACTATATGGCTTTGGGTGAGGCTTCATGGATAATTTTATACTTTTCACAAATTTAATAGAAATTAAATTCTTTTGACTCCCACTATCAAGAATGAAATTTAGAGGATTACCTTTTACCCGTAATTTGGAGTGAAATAACATTTCCTTGTTATTTGGCCTTTCCTCACAGGTCTGTGATGAAGTAATGATGGTATCAGCTCAACATCTACAATCTCTTCTTCATCCTCTTCGACTATATGTTGTGTATAATACATAGCAGTAGATTTCAAGTATTATGACTCAGAAAGGAGTGACTTAATGGCTCGACATTCTTCTTTGGAGTGAGTTCTAGTTTTGTGGTGATCATACCATTTTCTAGTCTTCCCCTTTTGGGGTTTCTTATCTTGAAACTCTTTTTTCTTCTAATTTTGGCCTCATGTTTGACATTCCTTGTCACTTTTCTATTTCAAAAGCTGACTTTTTGTATTCTTTCTTCCATGCTTCTACTCAGTCTTCACTGCAAACTTGTATGCCTCTCTGAGGGTTTCTAAATTCAAGAGTTCCATTTCCCCCCATATGTACCATTATAGTCCACCATGATATTTGAGAGTCTTATGCTTGTCACTTTCTTGGATGCCCAATCTTGTAGATAGAGAATGAAAAATATTAGTATAATCTTGAACAAATTGGTCCTTACCTTGGTGAAGTTATTACCACTGTATGTACAAATCATCATATGTTCCAATGGGATAATATTATTCCTTTATCACTTCCATGAAATTATATTAATTATGTTCCATCTCAAGGCCAATGTCATCTATATTGAACCTCTTTTTTTACACTTCCCACAAATTTTTCATGGGCAATGATGCTTTCAAAAGAGCAAAAGTGATATTTTCTCCATCGATAAATTTATTTATAGAAAAATAGGAATACAATTGATCTAACCAATTTTTTACTACAAAAGAATTGATTTTTCCTTCAAATGTAGGGATTTCACTTTAAGCTTGAAGGGTATTGGGGAACTGAAAGGACGTTCCATAGATGAGGAGCCAAGAAGTGCAGATGAGGAGCCAAAATTTCCCATTGAGATTTGTTAGAGAATTTAGGAAAATTATTGAAGCATCTATGCTTGTTGCCATTGGAGGGCTTCATTCACCATTTCCTTGAATGTATTAGATGTCTTGGTGTCATCCATCATTTGAAATTATTTGGAGCAAATAGGTGGATAGTTTGGAAGCTCTGTTGTTTTTCATCCAAGTTTCTTGTAGCCTAACCTCATCCTCAAGATCATACACTCTCAAGATAAATCATTTTGATACCAATGATCCAAAACTCAATTTTTTTGATTGATAGATATTTCAAGAACACAAAAAAAACATAGTAACAATGAATTCTCTGAGAAGAGATGTTTTATTACTCGGGATTATAATACAATTATATGCTTATCTTTGGGAAGAGATGTCTAATTTATATTTCAGGTTACATCTTCATTTATACACATTTTTAAAGTTGGAGGAGGATGTGGAAGGTCACCAATTATGAGGGATATTAAGTGGTTTGATTTCCACAATTTAAAACAATATAGAATTCAAGGAATTACTATTTTTAAAAACCTACTATTTTTTACTGTACTACTAAAATTGAAATTTGGGGCACTTACATTATATTTTTAGGGGTAAAAATCCAATAATCAAATATTTTTTCCATCTCACCATGTTCTCCTCGTTCTTATATTTTTAATGTTTCAAATGGGGAGTGAATTGGAGCTATGGTGCAAAAGTTATGGTTCCCAGAAGTTCCATCATCAATTAAGGTAGAACCATTACCCAAATTATCGCCTGAATTGCTGCCCGGATCATTCCTCCCTCCTTGAGAATAAATGGTACCCATTGCATCATTATTCCTCATCAAGTGTGGTAGTTGTGTCTTAATGTAATTCTCTATGAGCCACTCACCTTAGTGGTTAAGTTGGCCCCTTTTGATCACCCGATAAAGTGAAATAGAGCATCCTCTTGTTGTCTTCATCCAAGTGTCCACAATCTGATCCTCCTCCACTGGATAAAAACTCTACAAATCAAGATTATCAATTTCTATTTATTCTACTATGACTGAAGTGTCGAATAGAGGTGGATGATATGGTTTTAGGAGTTCCATGTTGAATATTGGATGCAAACCAAGGTAGGCTGGTAGCTTCAACTCAAAAACAATTTCTCCAACTTTTCTAGTGATGGTGTAGGGACCATATCCATGTGGGCCTGCAAGTCATTATTTTTGAAGCTGCAACCAAATATTATCACCCATATCAAAATGGTGTATAATCCTATGTTTGTCATGTCATTACTTATACTTCTGATTCATCTTCTCCAAGATGTCATGAACTTGCTACTGAATGTGTAGCATTTGCTCAATGATATTTTTTGCTTTTGCTACCTCAAATCTCCCATGAGGTATGTATTCCATGGTGGAGAATGGAATGTCTATATCAATTGGTGTCATGGATTATAACCTGAAGCATACTTAGAATGGATTGTGCTTGGTCAAGTTATACAGGGCTTGATTATATCCATGTTATATGAAAAGAAGCCCCTCATCCCATGTTCATGGATATTTGGAGTGATACATTTAAATCATGTGAACAATCAAGTGGTTCACCACTTCTATCTGACCATTAGTCTATAGATGGAAGGCTATGGACTTCATCAGCTTGGTACCCATTATCTTCCTTAGAGTGGACCAGAAAATGCTCAGGAACTTGTTATCTCGATCTAAGACAATGGACTTGGGGAGACCAAAATGGAGCCATACATGACTAAAATATAGTTGAGTAGTTTCTTCAACACATATATTTTTCTTACATGAAATCACTATAGCCATTTTTGAAAAATGATCAACTATAAAAAGAAATACAATCCTTGCCATGTTTTGAAGTGGGCAAACCTAAGAGAAAATATTTTGAGATAGATTCCCAAGGCCTGGTTGGTTTTGGCAATGGCATGTACAATCCTCTCTTCTTATTTCTTGGCTTGGATATCACACATGGGATGAAATATTTGAGTTAACTTCCCACATCCTTTTGCATATGGGGCTAGTAGAAGCATTTTTGAAGAAATGCCAATGTCTTTTCTACATCAAAGTGTCCAACTTTCCTACTGAAAAGTGCTTCCCATATCATCTTCTATTGCTCTACAGCTAGAACATAGATGTACCCCATATGATAGAGGAAATTATCTTAAAAATAGAAATAAAAAACATGTTTACCTTCTTGAATCACCTATGTGTATCAACAAAGGTAGTATTTGCTTCATACAGAGCACCCCAAGTGGTAGTCTCATGTCCACACAGGGCAAGAACTATTGTGAGTACAGTAATTGGTGGGTAGCTCAGGCAATATGTGGCCATATTTGAGTTCCCCTTTTGTGTTTGATTATCAGATGGAATTACTACATATATGTGGCCCACTTTTGGTGCCTCTTATTTTGTAGTTTGATCTACATCTAGATGAATTCTAATGGTTTGTGGTCAGTGTGGATGACCATCTCTTTCCCCAAGATGTAGTGTTTCCATTGCTTGTAGGCTTGCACAATGGCATTGAGCTCCTTATTGTATATCCAATATTTATTGAATGTATTAGTGAAATTTTCACTATGATATGCAACAAGATGGCCATGTTGCATGATGACAACTCTTATGGCATATTCAGATGCATTTATCATCAACTCGAAAGATTGATACAAATCTGGCAAGGCAAGAATAGGGGCTGAGCAAAGTCTATTATTCAAATTCTAAAATTCCCTTTATTATATTTTGCCTCACTAAAATGTAGCTTTATCTCCTCCTTTAGTCACTTGGGTTAGTGTCCAAGCAACATGTGAGAATCCAAGAACAAACTTGTGATAGAAATTTACAAGATCCAAGAAGCTGTGAAGCTCTATGAGGGTCCTTGGTGTAGATGATTCTTGAATAACCTGAATCTTCTCTAGATCGGCATGGACCCCTTCCTCATTCACAACGTACCCTATCTACTAAATTATTTTCATCCCAAATGTGAATTTTTCAAGATTTGCATACAACTTGTGCTCCCAAAGAGTTTGAATCACCTTAAAAACATGTTGTAGATGTTCCTCCCATGTTCTACTGTAGATGAGTATGTCATCCAGGTAAACAGTCATGAATGAGTTGGTGAAGGGTCATAGGATGTCATCCTCATCCTCATGAAGCTTTAAAGTGTATTATTTAAGACAAAAGCCATAAACAACCATTTGAAAATCCCCTCCTTATATTTGAATGCAATCTTCCAAACATTGGTGGGATTGATGGGAATTTGGTGATAGCCAGATTCAAGATCAATTTTGGTGAAGAACTTCACACCATGGAGTTGGTCTAATAGGTCATCAATCATGGGGAGGGGGTAGTTATTTTTCATAGTGATTTTATTCAAGGCTTAATAGTCAATACAAAGCCTCCATGTTCCATTTTTCTTTGGTTCTAGGACAATAAAGATACCATATGGTGAAGAGCTTGACCTGATGTGACCCTTTTGGATCAATTCTTGAATCTATTTTTTATCTCATCATTCTCCAAAACTAATATGTGATACACATGGCTTTTAGGCAAAGGTGATCCTAGAATCAAATCGATAGAATGTTTTACCTGGTAGTGCAGTGGAACTCCCGTGGGTGACTTGAATAAGTCATCATATTCTCCCATGATTTGTCCCATCTGCTTCTATTATTGTGTTGATTGTGTAGTCAAGACTGAAACATTAGCTTTCTTGTATTTTTGTGGTTTGACCACCATGAGAATGAATTCTTATGTCTTCTCCACCAATCTCTTACATTGCTTGGCACTAATCATGGAGACAGATGTGAGAGGTGTTACCTCTAGTACCCTATATCACCACATTCCAAGAGTGAGGCTGATTATTTGAATTCATGATTCATAGATTCCATGTTGATCATACATGAATGGCTAACCAATTAGTACATCACAAACATCTAGATTGACCACATCACACAAGACTTCATCTTGGAAAGGTTTTATTGCATATGAAAGAAGACACTGATGGGTGACATGAAGGTGTCTCCCTAGGCTCAACCATCAAATACTATATGGCTTTGGGTGAAGCTTCATGGATAAATTTAGACTTTTCACAAATTTAGCAGAGACTAAATTCTTTTGACTTCCACTATCAAGAATAAAATGCATAGGCTTACCTTTTACCCATAATTTGGAGTGAAATAACCTTTCCTTGTCATCTCTCCTTTCCTCATGGGTTTGTGATGAAGTAACAATGGTATCAAGCTCAGAATCTACAATCTCTTCTTCATCCTCTTTGAATGTAGGTTATGTATGAGATAGAGTAGTATATATCAAGTATTGTGACTCAAAAAGTAGTGAATTGATGGCTCAACATTCTTCTTTGGAGTGAGTTCCATTTTTATGGTAATCACACCATTTTCCAATCTTCCATATCTGGAGTTTCTTATCTTGAAACTCCTTTTGCTTCTAATTTTGGCCTCATGTTTGACCTTCCTTGTCACTTTTCTATTTTGAAGGTTGACTCTCTGTATTCTTTCTTCCATACTTTTGCTCAATCTTCACTGTAAATTTGTATGCCTCACTGAGGGTTTCCAAATTAAAGAGTTTCATTTCCCCCCATATGTACCATTGTATTCCACCATGATATTTGAGAGTCTTATGTTTCTCACTTTCTTGGATGCCCAATCGTGCAGACAGAGAATGAAAATTTTTAGTTTAATCTTGAATAGATTGGTCCTTACCTTGGCAAAGTTGTTGCCAAAATATGTACAGATCATCATATGCTCCAATGGGATAGTATTCTTCCTTTATCACTTCCATGAAATCATATCTAGTAGGTTCCACCTCAAGGCCAATGTCATCTATACTGAACCTCTTTTTGTACACTTCTCACCAATTTTTCATGGGCAATGATACTTTCATAAAAAAGTAAGAAGACAATTGATCCAACCAATTTTATACTACATCAGCATTAATTTTGCCTTCAAATGTAGGGATATCAAAATTCACCTAAACCTTGAAAGGTTTTGGGGCACTAAAAGGATGTTCCATGGATGAGGAGCCAGGAAGTGCAGATGAGAATCCAGAATTTCTCATCTAGATTTGTTGGAAAATTTGGGTGAATTATTATAGCATCTACACTTGTTGCCATTAGAGGGATTCATTCACCATTTCCTTAAAGGGATCAGATGTCTCAGTGTTATCTTCCATTTGAAGTCATTTGGAGTGAATAGGTGGATAGTTTGGAAGCTATGTTATTTTCCACCCAAGCTTCTTGTAACTTGACCTCGTCCTCAAGATCATACACTCTCAAGACAAACTACTATGATACCACTAATCCAAAACTTAAAATTTTTGATTGAAAAATATTTCAAGACCACAAAAATAACACAGTAATAATGAATTCTCTAAGAAGAGATGTCTTATTACTCAAGATTACAGTACAACTATATGCTTATCTCTGGAAAGAGATGTTTGATTTCTATTTCAGGTTACACATTTTGAAAATAGGAAGAGGATGTGGAAGGTCAACAATCTTGAGGAATATTAGGTGGTTCAACTTCCATGATTTAAAACAATACAAAATTCAAGGAATTACTATTTTTAGAAACTTACTATTTTTAGACTACACTACTTAAATTGAAATTTAGGGCACTTCCATTCAGTTTTAGAGGGTAAAAAACCACAAAATAAATATCTATTCAATCTCATATTTTTCTCATCATTCTTAGATTTACAATGATTCAAATAGGGAGTCAATCATAGCTACGATGCAAAAGTTATGGCTCCCAGAAGTTTCATCATCAATTGGGGTAAAACCATCGCCTGAATTGTTACCCAGATCATTCCTCCCTCCTTGAGAAGAAATGGTACCCACTACATCAATATTCCTCTTCAAGTGTGGTATTTATGTCTTAATCTAATTCTATATGAGCCATGCACCTTGGTGGTTAAGCTGGCCCCTTTTGATCACCCGCTAAACCAGAATAGAGCATCCTCTTTTTGTCTTCATCCAGGTGTCCATACTCTAATCCTCCTCCACTGGAGAAAAAATCTATGGATAAAACTCATCAATGTCTAATTTTTCTTCTATGACTAAAGTGTTTAACTGAGGTAAATGATATGGTTTGAGGAGTTCCATGTTGAATATTAGATGTAGACCAAGGTAGGCTGGTAGGTTCAACTGAAAAGCATTTTCTCCAACTTTTCTGGTGATGGTGTAGGGACCATATCGTAGAGGCCAAATTTATCTATGTGGGCCTACAAGTCATTCCTTTTGAATCCTTAACCAAACCTTGTCAACCACAACAAAATGGTGTGCAATCTTATGTTTGTCATGGCATTGCTTATACTTCTGATTCATCTTCTCCAAGATGTCATGAACTTGTTGTTGGATGTGTTACATTTGTTTAATGAACTTTTTTTTTTTTTCTACCTTAGATATCCCATGAGGTGTGTACTCAATGGTGGATAATGGAACATATTGTAGATTTATACATTTTAGGTGCATGAAAAAATTCATGCACGAGTTTCAAACAAAAATTACAAATTTACATCTACATTTATTTATAGATTTTATATTTATCACATGGGGGCATGATATATAATCATTCACATTAAAATATTTTTTAAATTCAATGGGCATGATACATATTCATTCCATTCCATTCCTAAAATAAATAACAAAGTAACAATTGAATCTATATGTCATTTGAAATTTGATTGATTCAATTAAAGTGCAAAATGCATAACTTAGACATTTAGCACCCTCCAACTTTATTGCCTACTAATCTATTATAGATTCCAATCATTTTCCTTCTTGAGATTATAAATACCAACAACATAAATAGACATTTCTACATCTCTCAATGTGAACCAAAACTTAGAAGTTTTGATTGAAAGATATTTCTAGAACACAAAAATAACATAGTAACAATGATTTCTTTGAGAAGAGATGTTTTATTACTCATAATATTGAAAATACAAACATATGATTCTCTCTAGGAAGAGATGTTTGATCTCCTTCTCAGGTTAAATCTACATTTATACATACTTTGAAGGTAGGAGGAGGATGTAGAATGTCACCAATGTTGAGGGAGATGAAGTAGTTTGACTTCCATGATTTACAACAATACAAAATTCAATAAATTACTATTTTTAGAAACTTATTATTTTTAGACAACACTAATAAAATTGAAATTTAGGGCACTTTTATTAGTGTTTTGGGTGTCAAAACACACTAAGCATAGTTATATTCCATTTCATCGCATTCTCCTCATTCTTAGCTTTCTAACGTTTCAAATGGGGAGTCAACTGGAGCTATGGTGTAAAAGTTATGGCTCCCAAAAGTTCTACCACCAATTGGGGTACGACCATCGCTCGAATTGTCATTTGAAGTGTTTCCCAGATCATTCCACCCTCCTTGAGAATCAATGGTCTCCATTACATCAATATTCTTCATGAAGTGTGGTAGTTATGTCTTAATTTGATTCTCTATGAACCACCCACCTGGGTGGCTAAGCTGTCCCCTTTTAACCACCCGATAAAGTAGAATAAAGCACCCTCTTGTTGTCTTCATCTAGGTGTCCACAATCTAATCCTCCTCCACTAGGGAAAAACTCTACGAATGAAGATCATCAATGTCTAGTTGTTCTACTACAACTAAAGTGTCCAACATAGGTGGATGATATGGTTTGAGAAGCTCCATGTTGAATATTGGATGCAAACCAAGGTAGGCTAGAAAATTCAACTCAAAGTCATTTTATCCAAATTTTTTGGTGATGGTGTAGGGACCATATCGCAGAGGCCAAATTTTTATGTGTGGACCTATAAGTCATTCTTTTTGAATCTACAACCAAACTTTGTCACCTACAACAAAATGGTATGCAATTATATGTTTGTCACATCGTTGCTTTTACTTTTGATCCATATTCTCCAAGATGTCATGAACCTACTGTTGGATGTGTTGAATTTGTTTAATGAACTTTGTTACTTTTGTTATCTAAGATTTCCCATGAGGTGTGTATTCCATGGTTGAAAATGGAATGGCTACATCAATTAGTGTTATGGGTTGGAACCTACATCATACTTGAAATGGACTATGTTTGGTGGACCTGTGCAAGGCCCGATTGTGTCCATGTTGTATGAAAAGAATCACCTCATCCCACGTGCATAGATGTTTGGAGTGATACATCCAAATCATGTGAATAATTAGGTGGTTCACCACTTGTGTCTGACCATCAATTTATAGATGGAAGGCCATGGACTTCATCATGTTGGTATCCATCATCTTCCATAGAGTGAACTAGAAGATACTTAGGAACCTACTATCTCTAACTAAGATAATGGACTTGGGGAGACCAAAATGGATCCATACATGAGTAAAATATAGTTGATTAGTTTCCTCAGAAGATATATTTTTCTTACAAGCAATCATGATAGCCATTTTTGAAAAATGATCAACTATAACAAAAATACAGTCCTTGACATGTTTTGAAGTGGGAAAAATTGAGAGAAAATTTATTGAGATAGATTCCCAATGCCTGGTTGGTTCTAGAAATGGTGTGTACAATCCTTACTTCTTATTTTTTGGCTTGGCTATCGCACATGGGGTTCAAGATTTGAAGTACCTTATCACATCCTTCTACATATGGAGCCAGTAGAAGTGCTTTTGAAGAATTACCAATGTCTTCTCTACAATAAAGTGCCCAGTTGTCATGCTGAAATGTGCTTCACATATCATCTTTTATTGCTCTACAACTGGAACATAGATGTGCCCCATGTGATAAAGGAAATTATCTTGTAAATAAAAATTAGAGACATTTTTACCTTCTTAAAGTGCTTGATATGTATCATTAAAGGTAGGATATAGTTCGTATAGAGTAACCCAAGTGGTAGTTTCATGTTTGCATAGATCAAGAACTATTGTGAGTGCAAAAATTGGTGGGTGGCTCAGGCAATCTATAGCTATATTTGAAATCCCCTTTTTGTGTTTGATTATTAGATGGAATTGTTGTAGATATGTGGCCCACTTTTGGTGCCTCTCATTTCATAGTTTTCTTTACATCTAGATGAATTCCAATAGTCTGTGGTCAGTGTGGATGACCATCTCTTTCCCCAAGATATAGTATTTCCATTATTTGTAAGCTTACACTATGGCATAGAGCTATTTATCATATGTCAGGTTTTTCCTAACTGTATCATTGATAGTTTCACTATGATATGCAATAAGATGGCCATTTTGCATGATGATAGCTCCCATGGCATATTCAGATGTATCTGTCATTAACTCAAAAGGTTGATGCAAGTCTAGTAAGGAAAAATTTGGAGTTGAATAGAGTCTATTCTCTAAACTCTCATATTCTCTTTGTTGTATTTTTCCCCACTGAAATGTAACTTTATCTCCTCTTTTAGTCATTTGGTTAAGTGTCTAAGCAACATGTGAGAATCCAAGAACAAACCTATGATAGAAATTTGTAAGACCTAAGAAGCTGTGAAATTCTATGAGGGTCCTTGGTGTAGGCCATTCTTGAATAACCCATATTTTCTCTAGATCAACGTGGACCCATTTCTCATTCACAACGTACCCCAAGTACTGAATTATTTTCATCTTGAATGTGCACTTGTCAAGATTTACATACAACTTGTGCTCCCAAATATTCTGAAGCACCTTACAAACATGTTGCAGATGTTCCTCCCATGTTATACTATAGATGAGTATGTCATCTAGGTAGACAACCAAGAATGAGTTGGTGAAGGGTCACAAGATGTCATCCATCATCCTCATGAAGGTTGTAGGTGTGTTAGTCAAACCAAAAGGCATAATCAACCATTAAAAGATCCCCTCCTTGGATTTGAATGTAGTCTACCAGACATCAGTGGGATTGATAGGAATTTGGTGATAGCTATATTTAAGATCAATTTTTTTGAAGAACTTCACACCGTGTAGTTGGTCCAGCAGCTCATCAATCCTAGGGAGGTGGTAGCGATTCTTCATAGTGATTTTGTTCAGGGATTGATAGTCAATGTAAAGCCTCTTTGTTCCATCCTTCTTTGGTGCCAAGATAATTGGGCTTCCACAAGGTGAAGATCTTGGCTCTACCTTTTTATCTCATCATTCTCTAGAACTGATCTATGATACACAAGACTGTTAGTCAAAAGTGATCTTGGAATCACATCAATAGAATGTTTTACCTAGAAGTGAAACAGAACTCTCATAAGTGACTTGAATAATTCATCATATTCTCTCATCATTTGACCCATATGCTTATGTTATTTTGTTGATTGTGTAGTCAGGACTACAACATTAACCTTCTTGAATCTCTATGGCTTGACCACCATGAGAATGAATTGCTTTGACTTTTCCACCAATCTCTTATATTACTTGGCACTAATCAGGGAGATAGATGTGGGAGGTGGTACCTATGGTACAATGTAGCACCACATTCTAAGAGTAAGGGTGATTTTTTTAGTTCATGATTCATAGATGCCATGTCGATCATACATGAATGGCTGACCAAAGATTACATCACAAACAACTAGATTGACCACATCACACAAGACCTCATCTTGGAAAGGTTTTATGACATTTGAAAGAAGACACTGGTGGGTGACACAGAGGTCTCTCCCTATGCTCAACCATCTAATATTGTATGGCTTTAGGTGAGGCTTCATGGATAGATTTAGACTTTTCACAAGTTTAGTAGATATTAAATTCTTTTGACTTCTACTATCAAGAATGAAATGCAGAGGCTTACCTTTCACCCACAACTTAGAGTGAAACAACATTTCCTTGTCATTTGTCCTTCCCTCATGGGTTTGTGATGAAAAAATGATGGTATCGGGATTAACATCTACAATCTCTTCTTCATCCTCTTTGACTACAGGATGTGTATGAGGCAAATCAATAAATGTCAAGTATTGTGACTCAGAAAGTAGGGACTTGATGGCTTGACATTCTTCTTTGGAATGAGTTCCAATTTTTTGGTAATCACATCATTTCACAATCTTCCCCTTCTAGGGTTTCTTATCTTAAAACTCATTTTGCTTCTAATTTTGGCCTCGTGTTTTACCTTCTTTGTCACTTTTCAATTTCAAAGGCTGACTCTTCATATTCTTTCTTCCATGCTTCTACTCAATCTTCATCATGAACTTGTATGCCTCATCAAGGGTTTATAAATTGAAGAGTTCTATTTCTTCCCATATGTACCATTATAGTCCACCACAATATTTAAGAGTCTTATATTTCTCACTTTCTTGGATGCCCAATCTTGCAAATAGAGAATGAAAAATATCAGTGTAATCTTAAACAGACTATTCTTTACCTTAGCAAGTTGTTTCCACTATATGTATAGATCATCATATGCTCCAATGGGGTAGTATTCTTCTTTTATAGCTTCCATGAAATCATCCCAGGTAGGTTCCACCTCAAGGACAATGTCATCTATACTGAACCTCTTCTTGTATACTTCCCACCAATTTTTGATGGGCAATGATGCTTTCAAAAGAGCAAAAATGATCTCTCCATCAATGAATTTATTTACAAAAAAGTAGGAAGACAATTGATCCAACCAATTTTCTACTACATCAGCATTGATTTTATCTTCAAATGTAGAGATATCAAATTTCACCTAAACCTTTAAGGGTGTTGGGGCACTGAAAGGACGTTCCATGGATGAGGAGCTACAAAGTGCAGATGAGGAGCCAAAATTTCCCATCAAGATTTATTGGAAAATTTGGGTGAACTATTGTAGCATCTGTGCTTGCTACCACTAGAGGGATTCATTCATCATTTCCTTGAAAGGATTAGATTTCTTGATTTTATCTACCATTTGAGGTCATTTGAAGTGAATAGGTGGATAGTTTGTGAGCTCTATTGTTTTCCATCGAAGTTTCTTGTAGCTTGGCCTCATCCTCGAGATCATACACTTTCAAGACAAACCTCTCTAATACCACTGATCTAAACCTTAGAATTTATGGTTGAAATATATTTCAAGATCATGAAAATACATAGTAATAATGACTTATATGAGAAGAGATGTTTTATTACTCATAAGATTGCAAATACAAACATATGCTTATCTCTGGGAAGAGATGTCTAGTCTCCTTCTTAGGTTACATCTACATTTATACATACTTTGAAGGTAGGAGGAGGATTTGAAATGTCACCAATCTCAAGGGAGATGAATTGGTTTGACTTCCATGATTTACAACAATACAAAATTCAAAAAATTACTATTTTTAGAAACTTTCTATTTTTAGACAACACTAATAAGATTGAAATTTAGGGAACTTTCATTGGGTTTTTAGGGTTCAAAACCCACTGAGCATAGATCTATGCCATTTCATTGCATTCTCCTTTTTCTTAGCTTTCCAACAGTTCAAACGGGGAGTCAATCAAAGCTATGCTACAAAAGTAAAGTCTCTCAGAAGTTCTGCCACCGATTGGGGTAGGACCATCGCCTGAATTGTCACCTAAAGTGTTGCCTGGATCACAATGGTTTTTATTTTATATATATGTTCACTTAAAATTTGGGATTGATCACTCTTAATTCATCATGGTTCAAATAAGGAATCAATATATCCATGTATTTCAATTAGAAGCACCAATTTTCCAATGCTTGAAAGAATCATAGTCCTTCAAGCAACGTGTTCAGTTTCACACATACACGTTTACTCCTATTTTTTTAAATATTTTTAAATTAAAGTTAAACTTCAATTTTCAATTTCACATTTAGACAGTAGCTACTTTTACATCATTATAGGATTCACTATGGAACAACTTGCATGATTGGAGATTTCTCCTAAAGGTAAAGTGTGTTGTGCACACTTAGGTATATATTTCCTTTTACTGTGGTAGTTTCATTTCTAGAGTAAATGGGATGCAATTATAGACACTCAAATTTAGTCATGAATACTTGATAATATCAATTTTGACAGACTTTTACCTTAATTGACTTGATTATTTAATCTAACCATATTTTACCACTTCAATCTATCATAAATACTTGTATGTGTTGGTGTAGGATATTCATTATTCCATTTAATTATTAAATGAATAATCCATGCACATGTAGCTTCAGATTACTTAAGTGTGATAAGAAGTTAAGTGGATGAGAGGGTGAGTTCCACCTAGATTTTTAACTGGAGTTCAGTTGAGTTCCACTGTGAGTTCTCTTATGATTTCCATAGTAAATTACACTCAGTCCCATAGAGATTTCTCTTGTGAGTTGACTCCCCCTTATCCTTATTTATATTCCTCTTCACCAATATATTTTAATAGCGATGTGTATAAATAGTTGGTAAAAGAGGCAGTCTAATATATCAAGAAATTATTACACATCTTCTTGCATGTTTCTGAATACAAGCAGGGTCATTGATTTGCAAAATACTTTGTGTGCTCAATCTACCAAAAGATCACCTATTTGTCTATTCTGACATGGTATCAAAGATTTAGTTTTTGGTAACGAGTATTAGGTTATCTATTGATTTCTATTTTGTATTCTTTTAACAAGAATTTGCATATGTTTTCTATTTGCATGCTTTTGCATTGGCCATATAAGTCTTAGTGGGTTTTTTAATTTGTTGACAATTAAGGAATGATCTTTGTAAAAGAAGGATCTCTCCATTGACTTAGCTATTCCATGACCATCAACTCTTTGTGTGGATTTTGATCTTATTATAATCTGAAACTCATAGATTTTGTGTGGGTTCTAGTCTTAGTTGGGGATCTAAGGGTTTGAATTCTAGTGAAAGAGACAAGATATAAGAATGACGTCAAAGCTTCACTTATTCAACCCTCCAACTAGATGAAGGTGTTCATCATTGGGTATCCTATCCATTTTCAAACCTACCAGATCTGCTTAGACTAGTCTATGACATGGCCTATACTTCCATGGCATCCTTCACCATGCCCAACTCTCTGTGTGCATCGCCTCTTGGAAACTACTACCTATGCCAAGGGGCCATATTTTTGGTGTTAAGGGTTGATTCTAAGGGATTTATCTAAAAATATATCTCTAGATAAATATTAGAGGAGTAATTTTATTTATAAAGTCTTATTATGGTTTATTTGGTTAAGTCACAGTGTTAGATGCTAGTTGGTAGATTGCAGTCAATGAAAAGTTGAGATAAAAGTCATAATGATGATGATTCTTTATTTTTGGAGCCTTATGCTGTAAACTCCACATAACTATCGATGACATCATGACTACTTTCACTACCTTCCACCGCTACTTGCCAAACTAGTGACCCATTTCAGTGGACAAATTCACTTCAAGCGTATTGACCTCTCTTCATGTCATGGAACCTTGAAGAAATATCTGTGAGGAGTTAATAGAATGATCTCTTTGCATGCATTATATCACTGCCTATCCAAAAGGTGTTTTGATTCCTTCGTTGCCTCTTAAAGATGTGTGCATACATAACATCATCGTGCAACTTCTTTTCACATATATTTAGTCAAAAAAACCTAAAATTATGCCCTAAATCTTTTTAAAATTTGCTATTTTTTAATTAATATTTTAAAATAGTTGTTTTACTTTGCCACTAGTGGCTTATTTCTTCCCTGAGAGCATATAAAGCAAGTATGAAGAGTATTTTGACTTTTGTTGATGTGAGGAGGTTCATCATTCTATGCCGGTTCTAACAAGTGGTTGAAATACTACCTTTGCTTGTGTTTAAACCTATTGAGCATTTAATTATTTTGTGCAAATTTAATTAAATAGGCCATTAGTGATGGAACAAGTATTTTGTTATAAATTTTGATTGGTAACTCAAAATTGAGTGCCACCTTTTTTAAAAGTGCATATTTTTTCATCCTCTTTCCATTCATTTTTTTTTTAAAAAAAAAAAAAACTATAGTTATAAAGTGTCATATTCAAGGGGGTTATGGGCCCTACTACTTTCTGCAGCATACATCATCCATTGATTTCTCTTATCTGTATGGACTCATTTTTAGCCCAATCCAAATTCCATCTTTAGAGTGTGCACCATTGTTTTATCTTAATCTAGCATTGATTGCTCACTTGGATACATTCTTGACTATGTCTGACGTCCCTTTCATGAGCATGTTTTAGGTGTTCATTATAGAGTATTTTATGCAGTTGTGTACTTCCCTAATGTCGTCTCTCGATCATGTCAACCCCATTTGAGAGACTCCATATGATGAGAGTTGTTTCATATCTAGTGATCCTTCTTGGGAAGGATAATTATGTTTTATGGCATGCTTACATGGAACATTTGCTCACACACAAGAATCATATTTCATTCTTATATGGATAGATTATTGCACCCACTGATCCTATTTAGTTTGATAATTGGGATAATACTTATGATAAGGTTTTTTTCACTATATTACTACATGTTTCCATGGATCTTCATTACCATATGGAATATATAGAGTGTTCATGTATTATTTGGAGCATACTACAGAGTCTTTTTGGTGATCCTACTGTGACCTACATCACACCTCCTCCTCCACTTCCTATTATCTATTTTGAGACTATTTTACTCTCTCCTCTTGCTTTTATTTCTTGTGATGATACATCCATGGTGGATAGTGCTCTTCTTTCTGTCAAGCCCCCACTACAAGATGAGATTCTACTAGACCTTAGTTGTCTTATTACAGATTCTACATCTCATTTTGTGCAAATTATTTCTCTTCTAGAGCCTTCACAGACTTGCATTTTATAGGACTTTTCAGATTCTACATCATTGACTCATATGTTCCCATGGATATTCATCTTGCAGATTTGAGTGCTTCATTTGTATACCAATCTTTAGTTTTAACAGTTGTTGAGCCTTGCTCTCCTCTTACCATGGAAACTCCTTCAGTAAACATTTCATGTCTATCTTCTTCTTTGGATATTCTCTACCTTTTATTGTATTCTTCTTCATTTTCATCTTCTACAGTTAGTCATGTGATATCTGATCAAGATTTGACACATTTGAGCACTAGCAGGGAGATATTTGAGCATTTTACAAAGATTTACATCATGATTCCTATCTAAATTTTCACTTGAGTGGTAATTCAATAGTTTGATAGCTCATGGTTTCTTTCTTTCAAAAGAAATAACCAACATTTGTTTTAGAGGGACCTACTATAGCATTTTCCTTGTGAACCTACTACAACATTCACTATGTGACATTCTATGCATACCTTCTCTCTTTTCTTTGTGGAGACACACATCCTTTATATTTTATAGGATACTAGAATCATTGCTATGTACTTGGGTACCTCATCAGGCCTCATTATCAGGACCTAATTTTTTAGCCCACCTAAGCTATGCTTAAGGCGAGGTGTTAGAGTGGGGCTTTCTAGTCCTACCTTCTTTAATTTGTCTCTCTTTTTGGGGAGAGTTTTTTTCCACTAGGTTTTCTCCTTTTACTCTACTTATTGAGAGTTACATTATACATGGGTACCTCATTAGGACTTGTTGTCAAAAACATCTTTTATTTTCTACCCACCTAAGCTATGCTTAAGGAGGTGTTAGTGTAAGATATTCATTATTCCATTTAATATTAAATAGATAATCCCTACACATGTAGCTTCAGCTTACTTAGGTGTGATAAGAGGTTAAATGGGTGAGAGGGTGAGTTCCACCTGGAGTTCAACTGTGAGTTCTTCTATGAGTTCCACAGTGAGTTACACTCAGTCCCACAGAGATTTCTCAAGTGATTTAACTCCCCCTTCTCCTTTTTTATATTCCTCTTCACCAAGCTACTATAATAGAGTTGTGCAGAGTAGATAATTGGTAAGCAAGGTAGTCTAATATATTAGGCAATTGTTGCACATCCGCTTACATGATTTTGAATACAAGCAGGGTCATTGATTTATAGATTACTTTGTGTGCTCACTTTAATATAAGATCAACTATTAACCTCAGTCTAATATGTCAAGCGATTATTTCACATCCTCTTACATGTTTCTGAATACAATTAGGGTCATTGATTTACAAAATACTTTGTGTGCTCACTCTATCAGAAGATCACCTACTAGCCTATTGGATATATCCCTTTTTAAGTTATTGTCTTACACCTATCTAATTATTTTTAATCATCAAAAAACCCATCTAATTTCATATGTATGGACATGTCAAATCATAAATATGAAACGTTACCCTTCTAAGATAGAACTGACCCACCTGGACAATATTGATAGTCAATCTTGACCTCTATGGGTTGATCTTGTGTTTCACTTAGTAACAATTATTTTTCAAATTTAAACTCTCCCTTAAAAATTGGTCCATATTTTTAGGATAATAGCATAAGGTTTCACCCTTTTAGATTACTATAAAGGCGCATCTAAGTCACTTATTCTACCACTTGGTAATCACTTAGCAATTTCACTATTGAGATACACTTATACTATTACACATTGACCTAAACTTCCTTGCTCTTTCCAAATTCAATAATATTTAATTGGAGCAGTCTTTAAAAAGGTCATGAGCCTATTTTATCCAAGTCAATCAAAGAATTATCAAGTATTCAAGACATCTCTATATGCATACATGTACTAAAATAAATTTGATTACACAAAGCACTCTAGGTGGGAGAACTACATAGGCTTGATTTCTCTTTTTGAGTATTGAATATATAAGGAATAATCAATTATCACTAGGGTGATTGAGTTCATCTCAACCCATTACAGTCCCCCTTTTTTCTTGCAGGTTTTTAGCTATTGAAAGCCCTCTTAAGATTTTAACTTTGAAGAAGTCATTTTCAAGTCATATGTGTAAAATTGAAAGTCAAATTTTCATACACGTGTATGTTTCAAATAGGGGTAGGGAACTGTGCCCTCATTTTCATGTTTTTCCACAGAGGTTAAAATTGACCCACATGGGACAATAGTCCCAATTGATTCCACTCAGAATAATGATTGTCCCTGATTTTATTGCACACGCATACTTAGATCTGATTGACCATTTTTAATCATCTCTCAAAATTGAGGTGCCTGGATACTAGGCCCTTCCTCTAATGCTATTATTTTCTATTTGGAATTGGTTGGAGTATTTACATGTTATAAGGCTTTGATTTCCTCCATTCTCATAGCTCAATATTTATACGAAGATATGCATCATGGATTTATTTTTGAAAAAAAAAAAATTGGTGGAGGATGGAGAATGTAGTGTGTAAGAGCTACAATTTATTACCAAGAAAAAAACATGTTACATTCTGTAACAAGTACTAATTGTGCTCCCATCAACATGACCTTTGTTTCCATGCAATGAAAACTTGTGAGGCTCCAAATATTGTCATTCAGGAAACTAGTTTTTTTGGTTTCAAATTTGACAACATATCATGTTTTAGAGTTCCCTGAAATGTCATGAAAAATATTACATAATAAAACTTAAAGAGAAAGCAAATTTAAAATATTAAACTAAAGATCTCTTGATTTTACTATATTAAATTTTATTAACAAAAGTATGTTTTTCAACCTTTAAATAAATATTAGACTAAAAAATATGCATGTTGAAACTATAGACTAAAAAATATTAAAGTAGTCCCAGTAGCCGTGCACCCTAACTTTGGACAGCGAATTAAGGTGCCATAACATCACATTAGATTTGAAAAAATTTACCCATTTTATTATGTCGTCTTAACTACGTATAACTAAGGTTTCAAGGTCTAACACATTATACATTTTTGATATAACCAATTTTATCACGAGAGGTCTTAAAATACAATTTTTAAACCTATGACCAAAACTTAAACTTTGGAGTACCAATCATTGTGCATTAGAGTATCAATACTTGAGTCTTACTTGTCAAAATGTGAGTGGTTACTTTTAATTTTATAGAATAAATGTTGAACAAGTATTAGATACTACACGTTTAACAAGGGGTGCACTTTAATATTTATACACACCAATATGTTCCATCGATAAAACACATGTTAACAAAAGCCCTATTCAATAATTAAAACATATTAATATATATAAATATTAAAGTGCAGGAGAAACTGAACATATAACACATGTTAACAAAAATCCTATTCAACAATTAAAACATACACAACTATTTCCTTAGTAAAATTTACCGCATTGACCAAAATTGGGATACTCCCGTCCCTCTAGGAATAAGAGGACATCTTAAACTAGAATAAACCAACGCGTGAAAAATATCTTCGAGACTTTTAAGGTCAATTGACATTTAAACTCAGAAACGTTGACAGGAGCCGCCCTAGGAATCCAAAACACAAATACCATACGTATCTTATCGTAATCCATAGCAACACGCAATAACTTCTACTCACTGAACGCGGCTTTGACTCAGCCCTTGCTATACCATTGTTCAACATAAACGTATATGCAGAGGTTAAGCAAAATGGGTGCCATGAATTGAGCATCAATGATTTTCTTTTACATTGCCCACTCGTTTATACTTTAATCAAATCCAATCAACATCTATCTAAACTGATCACATATAGGCTTCCTCCTATCAGACTCCAATTCACTCTGCTCTTTCTCTTTCCATCCATGGCATCTGCTTCCGGCGCATCTCACCAACCAAATGTGCAACACCATGCTTTCTCTGCAATTCAAGCTCACGTCTATAGATAAGCTGATCACTATGCTCACTCGATACGCAGATCACCCCAACCAGATGAGATACGCTGGCAAGCTCTTCTTCACGGCTTGGCTGGGCAGCGACGATTCGTGGTGGGCAGAATACGGCTACTCCTCAGCTCTCGATGGATGGAAGGACGTGTTTCAGAAGGCCGGCGGCAAAGACGATTTTTTTTTCGTTCCGTTTTTCCCCACGGACGGCTCCGTGGGTGGCGTCGAAGGCACGCTAGAACAGTTCAACGATATTATAGACGGGCTCTTTGCGTGGGACACGTCCGCGTGGCCCTTCTTTAGCCCCGACTTTCAGAACCCCTCCGATTCCAGTGATCAAAACTATTTGAGCGCCTGCAAAGCTGTGGAGAAAGTATACATGGCCAGCGCCAGCCCCTGGTTCTTCAACAACTTCAACTGTCAAGTGAAAGGAAACTACCAGGGCCCAGGGCTGTGGATCAAAAAGTGGGAACAGCTGATACAGTTAAGCCCCCCTATTGTACAGATCTTGACGTGGAACAACTGGGCGGAGAGCTCCTACGTTTCACCGCCACTCAGCCTCGCCGCTGCTGACGTGGCGAAGTACAAGTAGTACACGCACCAGGCCTTTTTGGAGCTGGGTCAGCACTACATTAGTTGGTACAAATCTGGCAGCCCGCCTCCGATCGACAGGGATTCGCTGTACATGTTTTATTACACCCACAGCAAGAACGTAAAAGTGCCTGCTGAGGATTGCGCCGTGGTTCATTCCGATGATCTCGCCGACAAACTGTACGTGACTGCAATGCTGACTGGGCCTGCCACCTTGGAATTACGGTCTGGAAGTGCCTCTCAGACGTTCGATGCTCAAGGAGGGATATCTACGTGGAGCATGGATTTTCAAGAAGGCCAGCAGGTCGCCATCCTAAAGCGTGGAGATTCCGTGGTAAGCACGCTGAAAGGAAGCAAATCCATTAGAAATTGCGACGTGTCACAATACAATTTGAACGTTTATTCCACGTGTACAGCATGTCAGTGAGTGACACCAAGTTCCAACCCAGGAAAGAGTCTGTCGTTTATCAACTTTTTATTATTATTTCACAATGTATGACTCGAACATAAAGTTTAGTATATAGTTGGATTTTATTTTTATAAATTAATGTTGAAAAAATAATTCCTAACCAATCTTAATTAATGAAAATAATTTTTTTTTTTTTTTTTTTTTGAATGTTCAATCAAAATTTCTCATATAATTTTTTTAAAGTCAGATTATAGTTATATATATACCAAGTATAACTTCCTATATTGTAGTATTAATAAGATTTGTAAATATAAAAATAAAGTGATTTTTTAGTTTGATTTTCTCACACTCATCTCAAATTCTTATATTGTATATTGAGATACCAAGTTCGAATCCTATTGTAGCTCAAATCTTCTTATTTTAATTTTTCTTTCCCTTTCCTTCTTGTTTTTTTGGACATGGTGCCTTTGATAGAGAATACCATGATGGGGAGGAAACTTACAAGGTGAAGGACATGTCACATGCAGACTTTAGCCGAATGGAATTCCATTTGGCCAAAGTTGAAATACCTAGACTCATGGCATTGAGGATCGAGTTAACAAAAAGAAACTTGTTGACTATGCCATAAGAATTAGGAGAAACACCATTAGAGGACAAAGCAATAAGTTTTATCTCATCACAAAGCCTAATAGCAATGATACAGTCAATCCCCAACCAGACACTCTACATCATACTATCATTCAAACATATCCCCTATGGATCATTTCCTAGAGAGACTTGATCATCCAAATCAAGGAAGAGATTATCATGAGCAATCACAAGACAATCAAGAATAGAGGGGTCAATGTTCACATCACAAATGGCCCCTACATTATAATACAATTTGTGACTAGCATCATCATACATGGTATTCATATCCATGACTATAAGCCTATAGGGAATCCCTGAGTGAGGGATTCCCTTAGTCATTATGGGTATAGAACTATCAATGATGGAGATGGGGTGTCTATATTTTGAAAGAGTAATATTTGGGTTGACCATTGTTCAAGATAGTGGAATGGTGCAAGAAGATGGTTGATATTGGCCATGGGGTTGAAATATTAAAATTTAAAGGTAAAAGTTACATAAATATGCCAATCAAGCATCAACCCATAAGATTGTATGCTAAGTAAATCTTGGTGGACAAGATTCAAAAAGTGACAACTTGAACTCATTGTGAAGACAACAATATCTTAATAAAGATAGAGAAATAAATCTAAGGCCCACTATTATGGCTGCATTCTATGACACATTGACAAGAGCATATGAGGCTAATACTTATGGTCCTCTGAAAATATGGCACTATGATGAGATTAGTCTGCAAGCTAGCTAAAATGGAGGCCTAAGTGTTGGCCAAAAGGGGAAGTAGAAGTGTTTGATACATCATACCAAATAATATGGATTGGATCACAATTATGCATTGTGTTAATGTTATTGGCCAAATAATTCTATCTTTTTATTTATTCAAGAGAAAGAAGCAACTCAAAAACTACATACTCATTTGTGAACCAAGTGAATGCATGTTTGTTCAAGCTCGTGCTTGGATGATAAAAAAATTGTTTGTATATTGGTTACACCACTTTTCCAGATTGGTATCAAGTTGGGTATCACCAACTAACTGACATAAGCCCATTTTTTATGGCCATGGTAACCACATCTCTTTGATGAAAATCCAAGAGGCAAGATCATTAAGGATTGACTTGCTTGCATTGCTATCCCACACATCACATAAACTATAACCACTTATGTTAGTGTTTTCTATGCATTCAAGTCATATTTCAAGAGTGAGAGAGTAGAATTGATTATAAAATATCCAAATTTTGACATTGAGAGGGCATAAGTGGCCCAACTTGGTAGTATATCCTATGATAATTCATTAACTATTGAAAACATTAAATAAGGATTTAAGAGGATTGGAATATGGCAACTAAATTCATATGCACTTGTGGAGGAAATGCATCCTAATGAGACTTTTCAATTTGTTGTAAAAGATGAAGCTCATGTTGTTGAGAACATTTTTAGTCTTAGTGAAGTAAATATACCATAGACATAGGTGACAAACAATCATTATTTAAACCATGCTAGGGAAGAAATGAATAGTATTGCAAAAATGCATCTTTGTAGATTGTCAAGGAAGTTTTATCCTTAAAGAAACTCAATGTAATCCATAAGAAGAGGGGCTAAGTCTTCTAACTGAAGTGAGCCAATCATCATGGTTGATGGAGGGGCTAATGAACCTTGGCATTAAGTTAAAATTTCAAGGAGATGGAGCCTATATTTCACTACCATATCCATTAACTACAATATATGCATCTCAAGTGGTACATTACTAAATTGATTGTGGAGGTTGGGAAGAGGGAGAGAAATCTATAAAGTTGGGGTAAAATGAATATTTTGAGTCAGATTCTAGCAAAGGACAAACTGGCAACCAAACAAGTGTCAATAAGTAAGATGAATAATTCAGACTACATTATAACCAAGGATACGAGGGTAGCAAAGCAAGACCCAAATTGCAAAGCAATTCCAAAATAACCCATTTTCTTAAACTTCCAATCTATGGAGTGAAGTAAAATCCAAGGACTCAAGTGAATCAAGGAATTATCTACTTAGTTGACAAGGATTACATTAGGGTACTAATGAAGCAAGAGGAGAAAGAAAAAGAAATTGAAGAGCTAAAAAAAAGGAAAGAAGAATAATATGAAGAGAGAAAATCTACAAGAAAAAGCAAGGAGCAAAAAATCATGAAGTGCAATATTATTCCTCTCAAATGGAGCATATTTGTGCTCAAAATAAACCATCAAATACACAAATGGGTAACAAATTTGTGGAAGCCAATAAAAGACCATGATAATCTTCCAAAATTAACCTTATGTAAATGATGTGATATTCAAAATCAAAATAAAACTAAGATGAATCAA
This sequence comes from Torreya grandis, assembly GCA_037957365.1. Classification (NCBI taxonomy): domain Eukaryota; kingdom Viridiplantae; phylum Streptophyta; class Pinopsida; order Cupressales; family Taxaceae; genus Torreya; species Torreya grandis. The sequence goes on from JARHVA010000487.1 coordinate 166,223, forward strand.
TAACTAACAACTTGTGTTCTAATTCAGTGGGTTTCCATTTCATTTAGACATGGGAATACAAAGCCCAAAAAAAGGAGCTGAAAAAAGGGCAAGAAAAAACCCAAAGGAATCAAAAAAAAGGAGGAAATAAGAGATTGAAAGGGTAAATAAAGAACTAGAGAGACAAAGATGTATGAGCAGTACATTAAACCCTTTACCAAAAGAACATGCTTTGTTTAGGGGCATGATGAACATGCATTGCCCTCAATATTCTGCTCTAAAGAATCTTACAATTGCTAGCCAGACTCATTCAATTAGCAATCCAAACAAATCTACATTAGTAAACAAGAAGAACTTGGGTGGGAAAGTTTCATCATGTACCAATAAAACACCAAGCTTTTAAACATCATCACCATTCGCATTGCCACCATAGTTTGAGTCAAATGGTTTAAATATGACTAGAGTTAATTCCTATCTATAAATATCAACGATTAGGACTATTTTGTTTTGTGGGTTTAAGTGTTTTCGTATTAGACATACAAATCTAATTTTATGTTTTAGTAAGAATGTGTGTTATTATCTCAAGTCGATAAGTATGATTTATAACTATGATTTTTATTATCAAAAGTAGAAAAGTATGACTGACTTATGTACAAAGTTAATCGATTCTTTATACAATGAAAGTAAACTTTTAAAATTTAAGGAAAAAATAATTACATTGAATTTCATTGACTACCTTATAGAAGTAGGAGGAACTCACATTACCTTTATAACCATTTTTTTTGTTATCATTATTTTTGAAAATGAAAACAACTCACTAACACCTCCAAAATCAAGTTTACATTCAAATCACCAATTATCTCCAAATATAATAAATTGAAAGTATATTAAGTTTTGTTTCCCATATTTACTTATTAATAAGATTTTTAAGTTTTTAAAAAAAAAAACTATTAAGTTAATTGAAAGGGTTATAATTTTCATTATTGAAATTTTTTTGTCAAAAGAAAGAATTTTTAGTGAGTTATTTTAGGTTTTTGGCTTGATATTCTAGTACATTCATCTCATTTTTTTGTCTAATTAAAACTTAAGATGTAATTTTTTAAAGTTGAATTGTAATTTTAATTATATATAATTATATATATAAAGTTTTGCTTTCTATATTTATCCATTAATAAGATTTGTAAGTAAAAAGAAAACTACAAGTTTATTGAAAGGGTTTTAATTAATTTTAGCAATTGAAATTTTTATGGGGAATGAAAGAGATTTTAGTGATTTATTTTAGGTTTCTGAGTTGATTTTATTGTATATTTATATTACATCTTAAAATACCAAGTTTGAATTTGGTCTTAACTCAGATCTTATTTTTATTTTTATTTCCTTCTTTTTCCATCTTTTTTGGCCATGGTGCCCTTAGTGGAAAAAAACATGGTGGGAAGGGAGTAAAAGGTGAAGGACAAGTCATAGGTAAATTTTGATAGAATGAAACTCCATTTGATTAAAATCAAAATACTTGGACTTATGGTATGGAGGGTCGAGTTGTGCCATAAGATTTGGCAAAAATGCCATTGAAGGACAAAGCAATAGGTTTTATCTTGTCTCAGAGCCTAATAATGATTATCCAATCAATCCTTATCTCAACGTTCTATGCCATGTTATCATTTGAATAGAGCCCATGTGGATCATTTTCCAAATAGACATGGTCATCCAACTTAAGGAAGAGCTTATCATGAATAGTCATAATACAATTAATGATAGAGGGGTCAACATTCATATCAAGAGTGGCTCTAAATTACAATACAGTTTGTGACTAACATCATCATACATGGTATTCATTTTTATGCCTATGAGCTTATAGGAAATGCCCGAATGAGGGATTACCTTGGTCATTACATGTATAAAACTATTAATGATGGAGATGAGGTGCCTATATTTTGAAGGAGTCATATTAGGGTTGACCATTATTCTCTATCAAACTACATAAATGGACTTGTTGACACCATCAGGAGATTGACTATTATTACCATCTCTAATAACTTTATGACTCACCATGTTAAGGTTTTAATCTCAACTCAATATTTATATTTTGGGTCAATACAAAACATAATTGTATAAATTGGTTTTCTTTATTTCATGTGGGATAAGAATAGGGAAATTGTATAAGATTGATTCTAAATAGGTTTAATTTCATTTCATTATACATAGATATTTTTCCAAGTTTAATCCTCATATATTTTGGTTTATTTTTTATGTTTTAGGAGATGCTCCTAGACCATAGTGATGACTATTCCCAAGATACAAATATGTAAGTAATGATGAAATATCTAACCATTTTAGAAAAGGGATTCTTTAATGAATGCCCATGTACAAATAAATATAAGTTTCATTAAAAAAAAAATAGCACCAAACAATATCCCTTATTTAATTGAAATTAAAATTAATGAGGGTGATGTAGGAGCTAACACATATACTTCCATGTGGTGAATAATTATTATACCCACTAAAATATGTACACCATAAGGAGTAGTGAAAGCTTAACCATAGACAATCAAGTTAATAGATACCTTGCAAAGCTTTAATTCAAGTGCCAACTTTGACACTAACATTATTTTTTATCATTTTGTTAAATTACACATCAAAATTTGCTTTACATGGCTTTCTATTTTTCCCTACCATTAATGTGAATAATTTTGTTACCAATAGGAAAGTATAGATTTGGTTTTATGAGGATTTTCTTATAGATATTATTTTTTAAATTCACTATATTTATATTTGATTATATGATTTTATTTGTTGTGTATTAGCTACATTTTTCTAAATTTAATGATGTGGGTCTTCATTTTATCATTATTGTGTAGATTTGGGAGTGCATTAGATTTGACTTCATAGATGCATGTTTAATCTTTTTATTGTGAAATATGTAAAATTAAATTTTAATATATTTTATTTTTTCATTAATTTATGAATGTTAGGTTAAAGCATTTTATTACATATAATGTATGTGTAGATTAATATTTAAATTTTTTGAGGTATGGGAACTCGACATTTTATTATATTTGATAAGTTTCTACTAGATGGAATGAAAACCATTTTGATGATATTTATATGTTGATGAAACACTTGAGGTGGTAGTGAACTTGACTTGGGTGGTTGTAGTCTGCTTATAAAATCTGTTAAGTTAGAGTTGGAATATTTTGGTTCCATTGGGATGCTTTGACTCTATTTTAAATCTTGTGCCTATTTTATACTTTTTTGTTTAGGTGTTTTACTACAAATAATGCATGTATAGTTCAATATTTGAACTTAAATGAGGAAGGGTGACTAATCATTTTATATTTATCCATTTTGGATCTTGTATTGTAACTTATGCATTTTCTTTAGGAATTTTACTATGTGTAATGCATCTATAGTTCATTATTTGAACTTAATGAGGTAGGAAGGTTGGGCATTTTAAATTTTTGCTAAATTTCTCCTGAATAGGATAAGAACCATTTTGATGTTATACAATAACACTTGGGTTAGTGGTAAACTTTGATTTAAGCGACTGTAATTTTATTAGGACATCTATGAAGTTGGGGTTAGAAACATTGTGGTTCTATTGTGATGATGTTTTGTGACAATTGTAGATCTTGTTGTTAAATTTGGAACATGAGTTGTAAAATTTATTATGTTTCATATTTAATAATGGTTTTAGTGTTGGATTATATGAGTTTTGAGGTGTATATTTCTAACATGTGATTGGGATTGGGAGGTCAATGAGTTTGATGGCTCAAATATGTGATTAGATTTGGGAGGTCATTACTACTTTCAAGTTATGGTTTTAAACTTTTATGTAATTTTTGGAAAATAGGATTTTTAATTGAATGTGATGTTTTAATATTTCATTTGTGTTATTTTTAATAAATTTTATTGTTCATTATTTTCCTTTGTATTTTTATAACTTATATGGATGTATGCACTCTTTTTGAAATGATCTAAGATGACGAGAACCATTAATGTGATAACTACTATAAGGTTGGTGTTGTATGTGGATATGAAGATGTTGTAGAGGATTGTATTTCAATATTAAAGGTTGTTGTAGTGAGGGTCACTATAATAGAGATTTACCCAATTTGTGCTCTACAAGCCATATAAAAGGTATTGATGTTATCACCCTTAAGGATGTGTTAAGTATTTATAATAATTTTGTCACAACCATAAGCAATAAGGATATTATTATGATGGATCACATGAGGAAGATAAAAAAAAATGCCATTATTTACAACATTGGTCACTTTGACAATGAGAATGACATTCATTAACTTGAAAGCTACCCCGGTGTTAAGCAAATAAACATTAAGCCTCAAACTCATAAATGGTTTCCCTAAAACCAACAAATATATCATTGTCCTTGTAGAGGGTTGCCTCATGAACTTGGTTTGTGCTACTACTCACACAAGTTTTTTATGTCTTGCTCATTTACAAAATAGGGAAATCTTATTGATACCACTTTACAATTTATATATCACTATGATTACTAAGGCATTGAAATGTCTAATGGCTTTCCCTATGCATTAGACTTGCATTATTGATGTAATTTTTTCCCTCTCTTTTGTAGGTTATTGCACAATTATAACTTTAAAATGAGATAAAAGCATTGAAGTAGAAGAATAAAATAGATATATGTTACCCAAGCATATAGATAAGAAGATGGTTGCTCTAAACTTGCCTAAGCTAGGTTCCAAGCTTACAAATATTTCTCTAAAGCATCTTGAATATATCAATGTTCCTATTGAGGTTCTGTACAAGCCTACCCACTACCGATATTGAGAAAACCCTGGATTCTTGATGAATAGTTTGTCTACAAAGTTATCTTGATGATAGTCAATATAGGAACATTGGTCATTTTTTAGAATTCCATTATTTTTCTTTGAAATGTAATAACAAGCAATAGGTCTACTACAATAGTATTAGTTTCAACCATTCGCTTTGGTTATATGACCAAAGAATTTAATACCTTATTTATTTTGAATGTGTGGAATTTTGAAATGGGAGCATGGATATATTGATGTAATTTTTAGGTTGATTTAGTTTATTTTTATTAATATGAGAGGTTTTTTTTTATAATAAACATGCATGAGTGAAAAAAATGTTTAATATAATCATGACTCCTAATGACTCCATTTTCACTTTGTGTAAATGGAAGTAGTATAATGGGAGTAATAAGAAACTTGACTAATTTTGAATTGTGAACTAAAGTGATACAAATTCTTTGGTGAGCCATGAATTTAAATAAATAGAAGATTTTTTTTTAAAGTTATTGGAATTTATATCAATAATTTTATTGCATACTATAGGGGTGAACATACTCATTTTCATCTTCTTAATATGTGAAGGAACTTATTTACTTATATATTGACTTACGGAATTATGATAGTTATTCTAAAAAATGTCTAAAGTCAAATAGATTAAAAAATGACCGTTAATGCCTTGGCCAAATTGGTCTTCATTTGAAGGACTTGTAACATATATCTATTTAAATAGTAGATATTTATATGATTATTAGGTTTTCCATATTTTGTTTGATTGTCTAGAATCTCATATCCTAATAATTAAGATTTTATGCATTAATTTCATCCTTTTCTTAATTTTAATTTCATACCATAAAAAGTATTTGTTCCAGTAAGTTTTTATGGTGACAATGTCTATCAATGTTGGTGTGTAGTATATGAGTTGTTTAACAATTTTGCAATCGTGAATTTATTTTTTGGGGGCTAGTAGGGTAACAATTTAGGTGTGGAGTTTATGTGAGTTGTCTCAAGGATTTGGAATCATAATTTTCTTTTTAGGGGCTAGCAGAGTAAATGAGATATGCATCTTAAGGTTGATGGCATTCTTATAACATGAATGTTTGTATTTTATTTTGTAAATCATTTGGAATCCATTAGAAGTCATAAAGTTGTGTTAAATAGGCCCTAGGTGTTTTCCCTCCAAAATAGGGAATTTGAAAATTTAAAATGTTATTAGACATTATATATTTTTTTAGGTCTAATTATGTCCTTATAATCCATTAGAAGTCATAAGGTTGTGTTAAATAGGTCCTAGGTGTTTTCCCTCTAAAATAGGGAATTTGAAAATTTAAAATGTTGTCAAGAGTCTAAGAGGGTCATTTTGTGTGTTTGAGGTGTTTGTATGGGAAAATTTAGTTTTTAAGGTTCATTCAAGTCATAAGATAGATTTAAATAAATTTCATGTCTAGACTCTAAGACAAGTTATTTGAACTAAGTTTAAAAGTTTCCTTGTATGTTGAGTTAGTTATGTGAAGGTGGTTAGATGTAACTACTTTGAAAGCCTATGTTGAAAATGGGGGAAAAGACACACTTGGTAATGTTGGAATGGCATAGAGAGGAGAAAATGAGAGAGAGATGGGTCTCCAAGAAGATGGAGAAGGTTGAAAGAATGAGAAAAACTCCAAAAACCCTAATGAAGGATGTTCAAGTCCATGTATGGACTGTTTATGTAAATAGAAGATAAACTATTAAATTAAGAAAGTTATAAGGGTTTTGATTATCTAGTCCTCTGGTTAATATTTTTTGATACTAATCAAGAATTTTATTAAGGATTCATAATTCCATATGCAGGTTGCTAATGTGTTTGTGATAGGTTTGAGTGTAAGGATTATATGTTTGCAAATGAGAAGAGAAAGTGTGGTTCATTCAAGAAAAACAAGGAAACTTTTCTAAATATATTAATCATGGAATGTTGTTTCATCTAGTCATAATTGAGAGGAGCTAAGTATGATTTTTTTAAGGAATTCAGAAAAGGATAAGTGTCCTCTATTGGTAAATTTTGTACCCTGTCATATTTGACTTGTATGAAGGTGAGTGAGAGTTTTGTGATGCTTTGTATGTACAAACCATTATGTCATTTTGAAGGTAAATTTGGAAATGTGAGAATTGATTATAATATGATTCACATAATGAATTTTAAATCAGTGTTAAGGATTTGACTCTATAGTTCCCTTGAAGGTTGAACCTTGTGTACATGATCCTAATGTTGGGTGAGATCCATAATTCCACATGCAGGTTGCTAATGTGTTTGTGATAGGTTTGAGTGTAAGGATTATATGTTTGCAAATGAGAAGAGAAAGTGTGGTTCATTCAAGAAAAACAAGGAAACTTTTCTAAATATATTAATCATGGAATGTTGTTTCATCTAGTCATAATTGAGAGGAGCTAAGTATGATTTGTTTAAGGAATTCAGAAAAGGATAAGTGTCCTCTATTGGTAAATTTTGTACCCTGTCATATTTGACTTGTATGAAGGTGAGTGAGAGTTTTGTGATGCTTTGTATGTACAAACCATTATGTCATTTTGAAGGTAAATTTGGAAATGTGAGAATTGATTATAATATGATTCACATAATGAATTTTAAATCAGTGTTAAGGATTTGACTCTATAGTTCCCTTGAAGGTTGAACCTTGTGTACATGATCCTAATGTTGGGTGAGATCCATAATTCCACATGCAGGTTGCTAATGTGTTTGTGATAGGTTTGAGTGTAAGGATTATATGTTTGCAAATGAGAAGAGAAAATGTGGTTCATTCAAGAAAAACAAGGAAACTTTTCTAAATATATTAATCATGGAATGTTGTTTCATCTAGTCATAATTGAGAGGAGCTAAGTATGATTTTTTTAAGGAATTCAGAAAAGGATAAGTGTCCTCTATTGGTAAATTTTGTACCCTGTCATATTTGACTTGTATGAAGGTGAGTGAGAGTTTTGTGATGCTTTGTATGTACAAACCATTATGTCATTTTGAAGGTAAATTTGGAAATGTGAGAATTGATTATAATATGATTCACATAATGAATTTTAAATCAGTGTTAAGGATTTGACTCTATAGTTCCCTTGAAGGTTGAACCTTGTGTACATGATCCTAATGTTGGGTGAGATCCATAATTCCACATGCAGGTTGCTAATGTGTTTGTGATAGGTTTGAGTGTAAGGATTATATGTTTGCAAATGAGAAGAGAAAGTGTGGTTCATTCAAGAAAAACAAGGAAACTTTTCTAAATATATTAATCATGGAATGTTGTTTCATCTAGTCATAATTAAGAGGAGCTAAGTATGATTTTTTTAAGGAATTCAGAAAAGGATAAGTATCCTCTATTGGTAAATTTTTTACCCTGTCATATTTGACTTGTATGAAGGTGAGTGAGAGTTTTTGTAATGCTTTGTATGTATAAACCATTATGTCATTTTGAAGGTAAATTTGGAAATGTGAGAATTGATTGTAATATGATTCACATAATGAATTTCAAATCAGTGTTAAGGATTTGACTCTATAGTTCCCTTGAAGGTTGAACCTTGTGTACATGATCCTAATGTTGGGTGAATATTTTGTTGACCAGCTAACTGGTGAGCAAAATAGTTCCTATAACCACAACATAGGGAGATTGGTCATCCAAGTGTGCAGTTTTACTACATCAACAGGGTATAAATCTCTCCTCTCATCAAGGGGAGGTTCCCTATTAAATATACAGAGGCTATATACTATATATATAATCAAAAATTAAGACACAGGGGTGGGATAAGCCATCCATCTCTCTTTTTTCAGAGATGATGTTAACAAATAGAGGAGAAAATCCTAGTGAAAACACTGAAGGTACTTCTCTTCTTTCAGAAGTGTTCTTATAGGTAACAACAAGAGTTCTTTCAAGTAGTGACAAGTAACTGGTAACCAAGGGCGTAGTAACCAACAATCTAAGATGTAGCACAAAGTCTCCACCTTGACTGCCCAAGAGTGAGATACGAAGGACAATGAGGGCACAAAGTCATCCCAAGGTCATTTACATAGAAACAGAAAATAAACACACACTAAAGACAACTATGGTATCACAAAGTCTTCCCACAGTTAGCTTTAGGACACCTTCCTTGTTACTTTCACTAATTCTGCTTGCCAAATTAAATAAACAAGAACACATTTAGAAGACATACATAAGAATAATATTCTAAAATGATACAAGCCAAAATAGCACAAAGTCTGCAAACAACTTGCTTTCTCATTTAGATAAAATGAAATGAAATACAATCTGAGCTCAAAGTCTCAGTATTCACCTTTCAATTGGGCAGAGTTTCACTTTTGTATTGGGAAGATCTCCTTAAAACAATAAAATAGATTACAATATATAGCAGCCAAGAAATACTTGGTGCTTTGTTTCATGGAATGGCCCATGCTATGCATTCAATGCCTTGAATGCATTTTTAGTTTTGTCAGGGGGGCTGCATTGAAAACATGGTGGTTGTCTTAACTATGGCATGTCCTTTCATCCATATGTCTTCTCCTGAGTCTGGATCATCTGGTCTGTCCCCTTAGACATCTACATAGCTATCCATTTTGTCTTTATTCTAAGGGAGACCAACAGGCCGTGCCTTCAATGTTTGCAAGCTAAAATATCTACTTAGTGGACTGTTCCACCTACTGAAATTACTTCTGCATAGATATTTTGAGATTTTCCCTCTTTTTGCTTTTGTCTTTTCCTAGAATCTGAGCCCTCAGGGCTATATTATTAGCTTTACCAGCTCTTTATGCTCCTCTTAGTGGTTCTTCCCTTTGGCCTTGGCCTTAAATCCTTTGAATGCTTTCGGGTCCATGCTTAAACCTGTAAGGATCAATGACTATTTCATTGTTGTGACTTTGACATATGTGGGCACGTCACTTTCCTCGATAATTCCTTTAGCTTTGTCATTTGATCTTTCTCAGAGGGGACCTGTCCTTCGAGGCCTTGAGAAACAGTTTGCTTTGGGTTGGGGAGATCCCCCCACAAGGGTATCTACCCTTCGGGTGGTCTTCGGATGGCCTTCAGGCTTCTTTCTTCCAACGGACTTCATCCTTTATTTCCTTGGACAAAATGTCTGAAGGAATTCCTTCAAGAAATTTGTCCGAAGGAAATCTTCCTTGCCTTGTCTTTCCACTGGGCTTTGCTTTGTTTTTCAGGCGAATTCCTTCAGACAAATTGTCTAAAGGATTTCATTTTGTCCTTTTCCTTGTTCATTTTTTTGAAGGAATTCTCTTCATCTATTTTTTCTCACTGCCCTCCACAAGGGTATCTGCTTTGGGGCACTCCCTTGAACCTGTCGATTGAACTAGTCGATTAAACCAACTTTGATTCAACGGTTTAATAGTTCAATCTTGCATTTGAAGCCATCTTTTTGTCTAAGTCTTCTGATCTCTTTGAGCTGATTGAACCCATTGAACCCGTTGAACCAATTTGGTTCAAGGTTCAATGGTTCAATGGTTCATTCCTTTGTTTTTCGCTAAGTCCTTTGATCACTCGAACAAAATGTGTTAAACCAATCGCTCGTTGAACCTGTTGAACCATTGAACCCGTTGAACCTTGAACCAAAGTGGTTCAATGGTTTAATGGTTCAAGCCTTCTTCTCTTTGATAAGTGTTTTGAAGCCATTAAACCTTGAAGCGGTTTAACTTTGAACTTTGACAAATGTGCTTAACTCTTGCTGATGACATTGAACCTTTGAAACCATTGAACCTGTTGAACCAAAATGGTTCAAGGTTCAATAGTTCAACGGTTCAATGGTTCAATCCTTGCTTAGAAGCTTGCTGATGGACATTTTGGTTGAACTTTGGCATTGAACTAACCTTGAAATTGCTTAAGTGTTGAGAGCTTGCTTCTTTCCTACAGAGTCCATAAAAATCAACCTGTGAAACCCATAGAACTTGGCCTGTAGAGTACATAGATTTTCTTCCTACAGAGTCCATAGATTCAAGCTTGAGAGTCTATCAATTCAAGCCTGTAGAGTCCATAGATTCAAGCCTGCAGAGTCTGTAGATTTCTAGAAAAGCTTTGAAAAATGAAGAACTTGAATGCTCATAACAATTCTTGTAAAGGGGAGAGAGGATTTTGGTCTGTTGAACCAAAATAGTTCATATGTTTTCCCAAAAATGAGTGATATTTTTGGGGGACAATAGCTAGCTCTAGTTGGGGAAGTTCCTTCAGTTGAAAACTTGGAACAGCTGAGGGGAGTAGAAACCAGAATCTCTAGTGCCTTGAAGTATGCCATTGGGATATGGAGTCATGCTACCCAAAAAGAAAGGCTCCAAAAAATGAAAATGAACAACACAAAGTAGAAACAAAGACTATACAAATATACATATGTACAGGTGAACTTATCTGATGCTTCAAGAATTGAAGTGCTTCAGATGCTACCCATTGTGAGACAATGAAAATGGTGATCCGTCCTGATAAACTAGCAGGAGACCATTTTGTCCCCAGAATCGGTGACCGGTGAATGGAACTCTCCACCAAGAATCACATTTTTGATGTACTCCTTTTGGCTCTCTCTTCTTGCTCCATGGCAAGACGTGATCTTCAATTTGAAAACCATAAATCCTTTCTCTCTTGGCAAAGATTTCCTTTTGCTGAATTTGGAGTACAATAGTATGGTCCACCACCTTAGCTTGTTGTTCTGTTAGTCCAGACCAGCACATGCTTTGATTGTCAGCATCAAACTCCTGACAAACCATTATCTCAGCATCTCCTTTGGTGTGAAGGAGTTTGATATCTTCATCCTGAGTAGCCTTCAATCCAAGCAATAGAGATTCGCATCCAGTTGTGTTGTTGGTGTTGTTGAACTACAACTTGCATGAAGGAAAAATATCTCCTTGAGGAGATATCAACACAGTCCCAGCTCCAGCATTAGTGGAAGAATTACTGCCATCAAATTCCAGGATCCAAGCATCATCAGAAGCTGATCTTCTATCAAATTTCTCTTCATTAGAGATGGAAGATCCTTCTTGATTTGTACTGCACCCTACCAATTCTTTTGATGTCTTATTTGGATCAAATCCTAGATTGCCAGCTACAGGACTTTCATCAACTGAGACATGAACATCTTCTATGGTCAAGAAGTGATTAACCCTACCTAACATCTCAAATATAATTTGAGCTTTAGGGGCCAATGTTTGGGTGACCACAAATTTTGCCTCAGATAGGTCCATACTTAGTTCTCCACGAATGTCCAACTGCTCAGGATTGGCTTGCAGGAATTCAAATTTAGTCATTTGAATTTTGGATTTCTTGACATGATCAATTATGTTAGATGATTGAATTGGACTAGGAAGAGAGGATGGGAGTTCATCCTTTTGGTTTTTGGGAGGGGGAGGATTGGTCTACGAATTTGAAGTAGAAGGTGCAAAAATGTTTGATGTACTTACTTTTTTTGGAAATCACCAGGTCCTTTGACTGGAAAGGAAGAGGGGTTCTCTGCTTAGCAATTGAAATAACTGGTTGGGGTCACTCCTCTATCTTTTCCTTATCAGCTGGTTGGGCTGACTAATTCTTGGACTGGGTGAATACTGCGTATGATCTTTTGACTACTTCACCTTCACTTTTGGGTTCATCCTGGTAATTCAGGAAACTAATGTGGGAGTCATCAGCTGATTCTTCTTGATCCTTCATGAAGATATCAGTGTCATTTTCTTGCTCAAACTCAGGTTGGAAAGAGAAATCATGTTTTATTTCCAGATATCCAACTATTGAGTTGGTTGGAGGTGCTTCAAGGGCAAGGTTCCTCTGTGGGAGAGGAAGACAATTTGGCTCCCTTTGATTCTTGGTGGCATTGCCTTGATATGGTTGATTCTAAAATGCCCTCCTTGGCATATCTTGATTAGGAGTAGACATTCTTTGGGCCATTTGCCTTTTCAAGGCTAGCAGTTTATTTGCCAACTTTTGCACCATTTGATCCATGGTGCTTGTAGATGGATACTCAGAAGATGAAGAGGATTTACCTCTGTTAGGATCTCTCCTTATCTTTCCTGCCAAGATAAGGTCATCTTCAACCTTAGTAGCCAAGTCTTGAGCAGCAGCAAGGTCTATGTGGCCAACACACCTCAGCAAAAAACTCACTTCAGATAGCTGTGAGTTGATGAAGAAGCATTTGAGGTTTTCAAGTGTTGGCTGAGCAATTACAGGAATCCTGCTTCTCAGCTTGTCAAACTTGGCAATGAAATCCCTCATAGGCTCATGAGGCTCTTTCTTCATCTGGGTGAGCTGGGCCAGCAAGGCATGGGCATCCTCTACAAGATTGAACCTTTCTTCAAACTTGGCTTTTAAGGTATTCCAGTCTATCACTAATCTAGCCTGCAGATGGTAGAATCACTTTGCAACAACACCTTGTAGGGTCTCCACAAAAAGCCTGACTGCCACGTCTTCAAATTTGACCCCTATCACACCAAAGGCTATGTTGAAGGCTATTTTGTGTTCATCAAGGTGAACTCTCCCATCTCCAAAGAATTTGGGGAAGTTATTTCTTGAGCTGCATGGAAGTTCATGCAGAGGTGGAGTCAAGTTGAGTGGGCCAAATGAGTTGCCCCAGGGGCCTTGAACTGCCATGATTTAATTATGAAAAATAGGGATAACAAATCTAGGTGGAGTGGCTAGATTATAGAATAAAAATGGAAAAAAATTGGCCCTGCTTTAGCTTGAGGCTTGAGGCTTCAAACTGTGCACTCTTTTCCAGCAGCTCTAGTTTTGCAACCCAGATAAAATAATGGAGATGGAGGAAAATGGTAATGCTATAATGATAATGGGTAAGACACAGAATGGAGTTGCTAGAGTATGTAATGGATAAGGGTAGGGGCTGCTTCAATCTAAAACTTGAGGCTTCAAACTGCACGTTCATCCCCAGCAAAGTTGCCAAAAAGATTGTTGGGTGAATATTTTGTCGACCAGCTAACTAGTGATCAAAATAATTCCTATCACCATAGCATAGGGAGATTGGTCATCTAGGTGTGTAGTTTTACTACATCAATAGGGAAAAAATCTCTCCTCTCATCAAAGGGAGGTTCCCTATTAAATATATGGAGGCTATATACTATATATATAAGTAGAAAGTAAGACACAGGGGTGGGATAAGCCATCCATCTCTCTTTTTTCAGAGATGATATTAACAAACAGAGGAGAAAATCTTGGTGAAAACACTGAAGGCACTTCTCTTCTTTCAAAATTGTTATTACAAGCAATAACAGGAGTTATTTCAAGTAGTGACAAGTAACTGGTAACCAAGGGCGTAGTAACCAACAATCTAAGATCTAGCACAAAGTCTCCACCTTGACTGCCCAAGAGTGAGATACGAAGGAAAATGAGGGCAAAAAGTCATCCCAAGGTCCTTTACACATAAATAGAAAATAAATACACTAAAGACAACTATGGCAGCACAAAGTCTCCCACAATTGGCTTTAGGACACCTTCCTTGTTACTTTCACTAATTCTGCTTGCCAAATTAAATAAACAAGAACACATTCAGAAGATAGACATAAGAATAATATTCTAAAATGATACAAGCCAAAACAACACAAAGTCTGCAAACAACTTGCTTTCTCATTCAGATAAAATGAAATGAAATACAATCTAAGATCAAAGTCTCAGTATTCACCTTTCAATTGGGCAGAGTTTCACTTCTGTATTGGGAAGATCTCCTTAAAACAATAAAAGAGATTACAATATATAGCAGCCAAGAAAGACTTGGTGCTTTGTTTCATGGAATGGCCCATGCTGTGTATTCAATGCCTTGAATGCATTTTCAATTCTGGTAGGGGGGTTGCACTGAAAACAGGGTGGTTGTCTTAACTATGGCATGTCATTTCATCCCATATGTCTTCTCTTGAGTCTAGATCATCTAGTCTATTCCCTTTGATGTCTACACAACTATCCATTTTGTCTTTACTCCAAGGGAGACTAATAGGCCACGCCTTCAATGTTTTCAAGCTAAAATATCTATGTAGTGGACTGTGCCACCTATTGAAATTACTTTTGCACAGATATTTTGGGCTTTTCCCTCTTTTTGCTTTTGTCTTTTCCTAGAATCTGAGCCCTCAAGGCTATATTCTTAGCTTTGCCAGATCTTTACGCTCCTCTCAGCAGTTCTTCATTTTGGCCTTGGCCTTAAAGCCTTTGAATGCATTTGGGTCCATGCTTAAACCTACAAGGATCAAGAGCTATTTCATTGTTGCACTTTGACATCTACGGGCATGTCACTTTCCTCAGCAATTCCTTCAGCTTTGTCATTTGATCTTTCCCAGACAAGACCTGCCCTTCGGGGCCTTGAGAAATGGTCTATTTTGGGTCAAGGAGAGCCCCCCGCAAGGGTATCTACCCTTCGGGCAGTCTTCAAATGGCCTTCGGGCTTCTTTCTTCTAGTGGACTTTATCCTTTATTTCCTTTAGACAAAATGTCCGAAGGAATTCCTTTAGGCAATTTGTTCGAAGGAAATCTTCCTTGCCTTGTCTTTTCACTAAGCTTTGCTTTATTTTTTGGGTGAATTCCTTTAGAAAAATTGTCTAAAGCATTTTACTTTGTCCTTTGCCTTGTTCATTTTTCTGAAGGAATTCTCTTCGTCTGCTTTTGCTCACTGCCCTCCATAAGGGTATCTACTTTGGGGCATTCCCTTGAACCTGTCGATTAAACCGGTCGATTGAACCAACTTTGGTTCAATGATTCAATAGTTCAATCTTGTGGTTTTTGAAGCCATATTTTTATCTAAGTCTTCTAATCTCTTTAAACTAATTGAACCTGTTAAACCCATTTAACCCGTTGAACCAATTTGGTTCAAGGTTCAATGTTTCAATGGTTCATTCTTTTATTTTTTTCTAAGTCCTTTGATCGCTTGAATAAAACACATTAAACCAACCACTCATTGAACCTATTGAACAATTGAACCTGTTGAACCTTGAACCAAAGTGGTTCAATGGTTCAAGCCTTCTTCTCTTTGATAAGTGTTTTGAAGCCGTTGAACCTTGAAGCAGTTGAAATTTGAACCTTGACAAATGCACTTAACTCTTGCTGATGATGTTGAACCTTTGAACCCATTGAACCCGTTGAACCAAAATGGTTCAAGGTTCAACAGTTCAATGGTTCAATCCTTGCTTAGAAGCTTGCTGATGGACATTTTGGTTGAACCTTGTCATTGAACCAACCTTGAAATCGCCTAAGTGTCGAGAGCTTGCTTCTTTCCTACAAAGTTTGTAGAAATCAACCTGTGAAGCCCATATAACTTGGCCTACAGAGTCCGTAGATTTTCTTCCTATAGAGTTCGTAGATTCAAGCCTACAGAGTTTGTAGATTCAAGCTTGTAGAGTCCATAGATTCAAGCCTACAGAGTCCATAGATTCAAGCCTGTAGAGTCCGTAGATTTTTGAAAAAGCTTTGAAAAATGAATAACTTGAATGCTCAGAACAATTCTTGAAAATGGGAGAGAGGATTTTGGTCTATTGAACCAAAATAGTTCATATGTTGTCCCAAAA